>NAGG01000207.1:0-217721 GCA_003031705.1 Calonectria naviculata | reverse complement strand
CCCCTGCTACTCCTGCCCCGGCCACTCCAGCGCCTACCACTGCTGCTGAATCTGGTGGCGCTTCATCTTAGTGGCTAGATTGGTTGGACCTCAGGGCGAAATCTTGACATTCTGATGAGTCGCAAAGGAGTGCTGCCATCGGACGTAGGCAACACCACAAAAGTCGTATCTTATTTTAGTCCAGATTCAATAAATTTCCTCACTTCTAAAATCCTGATCGTTTGCATTTTGTAGGTTTTCCATGCTCTGCTTTCATTGGATTCATTCTATACATGATTGTGTAGATGTCCTGAGTGAACGGGGCTAAGCCATGGCCATACAAGAGACGCTTGCCGGAAAGTCTCCCGCATTGATGTCTATTCGCCAATTGTAAGTTGAAGTGGTTGCTGTTAAACCCGCATCACGTGTGCAGTGCAACAAGTCGCGTTGCGTCGCGCCAATGGAAAAAGATGCATGGTATATACGAATGGTGCAGCATTTAATGCGTTATGTACCAAATGTAAGTCTGAGATTCTGTTATTCATTATACTTCAAGGTTCTGTCGCAACTCCTTCTCAATATGACTATCCTAGATACTTTGAAGTCACAGTTCTTGTGTTTCGTATGTAGGAACTATTATTCAATGAAATTGCTCATTTATTATATTTGGCTCGGATTTAAGTCACTAATGACAGTCATCGTTGGAACACTAATCCTTCTGGGTTGTATAGTTAAGCTGCCAGAGCACGACCACTGGACTTTTCGTCAAAGACTGCCCTCATCACGCTCTCCTTCTTGGCAATATCCTGAACACCACTTCGGTCGTTGAACACCTCATCCATTTCCTCCAATGTCTTCGCCTTAGTCTCTGGCACGAAGAACCAAACCCAGACGAAGGAGATGAGACAGAAGGCAGCAAAGAAAATGTAGGCGCCGAATCCTGTGCTCTTCACAAGAGGGGGAGTAATGAGACCGATGATGAAGTTGTTGATCCAGTCTACAAATTGTTAGCATCTCTCTTCGTTAGGCCATATCGCGAATCAATAAACTTACTAGAACAGGTAGAAATAGCAACTCCCTTGGCTCTCAGGCTGGATGGGAACACCTCAGCAGGAACAGCCCAGGGGGTTGGCGCCCAGGAAGCACCAAACACCAGCATGTAAATGAGCAAGAAGGTAACGCTAGTCCAGCCCTCAGCAGTATGGTTAGGCCAGTCATGGGAGAACTTGGCGACCAGAATGGAAATGATGAGAAGGGGGATGAAGGCACCGACACTGCCCCACAGCAACATTGTCTTGCGTCCGAATTTGTCGAGAGTCCACATGCTGCTGAAAACACCAACGAGCTGTAGAATGTTCAGAACGCCAGACATGATCAGTTGCATGTGCAAGTTCAAGCCCATGGTGCCAAACAGAGTAGGGGAGTAGTAGATCAAGGCGTTGATTCCGAGGAATTGTTGGAAGAACATGAGGCCCGCACCAACCATCGTGCGGCGCCAGCAGCCAGGTCTGAAGCAATCCATCCAGCTAACAATTTCCAGCTTGATCTTGCTCATGAGATCATTGGAGCCTGCGAGCACGGGGTGTCTCTCGGCCAAAACTCCCTTCTGGAAGCGGGACTCGGCAACGATGTGCATCCACTCAAGGCGAACTCGCGAGTCGGTGTCGGGAAGACGACGGATCTTGGCGAGGTTCTGGAGAGCTTCGTCCTCGCGGTCCTTGGAGGCGAGCCATCGTGGTGAGTATGGGAGGAAGACGGCACCGAAGCCGAGAACGAGACCAGGCAGGATCTGAAGCAAGAAAGGCAGCTGCCAGGACCAGTTTCCGTTCATGTCCATTGTTCCATATGTAATCCAAAAGGCGACGACAATGCCCAAGACAACGAATAGCGCTTCGAATACGAGGAGTGATCCGCGGATCTCGGGTGGGGAGATTTCGCCAATGTAGAGGGGGACGACCATGGACAGCCTGCAGTTGCGTTAGAGCTAGGACCGAGGCTTAATCCATAAAAATACTTACATGCCGATACCCATTCCACCAATAAAGCGACCAGCAACAAGCATATCGTAATTTACAGCGGCAGTCTGGATAGAGGAGCCAATGGTAAAAACAATCACAGCAATCATGATGGATCGCTTTCGGGAAGCCCAGTCGGCAATCCATCCCTGGTTCATGGCTCCAATAAAGGCACCGAGAGTAATCATGGCAGTCATGAGACCCTTCTTGAAGCCAGCGCCGGGAGCGCCATCTGCAACTTCAGGAAATTGGTTCAGGAAGTGTTCCATGGTGAGGGTGACACTGATGACTCCCTGATCGTATCCGAAGAGGAGACCACCAATGGCGGCAAAGGCAGCACACGCGGCTACATAGGACGACGAAAAGAGACCGCGAAAGCCTGTGGTGAATCAGGTTAGCTAGCATTTCCATGATTGGCAATATGGGTCTCGAGTCTTACCTGGAGGCCCATAGGGCTCAATGGATGCATCGATGGGAACATGCTCGGCCGTGGTGACGCCATAGTCACTGTCGTCCTTCGGACTGCCCTCGATGATCTTGTTTCCCCCGTCCATCTTGAAAGTCCCGAGGTTTCAAGAACAGGAGACGGAAGCTAAGAGTATGAAAGCCTGTGAATGAACGAGGCGAGACGTTCAAAGGTATGTGGAGAAGGTAGCAGATGAAGCTGTGTTTTGGATTGACCGTGGCTGCAGAACGATCGACGTTGAAGTGGCCCGAGATGGCTTCTTATAGTTTCAAAGGGGGTCTTGTAGTCTATTTCGCAACCTCATGGCAGCTTCGGTGACGCCAACCAATCACAGCAGCCGCGTTTGGTCGACCAGGCTTCTCCGCGTCGCATCGTGGGGGAAAACCTGGGGTTCTGGGGGTGGTGGAGCCATTGGTGATGTGGTGGACCGCGCGAGTCAGCCCAGTGACAGGGCCGAGAACAACGTCCCAAGGGAGGAGGCGAGAATTCTTGGGGTTGGAGCCGTCTCTGTCCCGACGCTCTGGCCTGAATTTGGCACGGGCGCCGCTGGCCACGTCGGAAGCACTTCCTCGAACAAGCCCAATGCTACCCCAAGCGACTTTTGCTGCGTCGCAGAACGAGAGTCTCTCCTCGGCAAAACTTGCCTCGGGGAGTCGAGCCCTCTCCCTGGACGCTAAAGCTCGTCGGGGCAAAAATTCCCCAACTGGTATGGCCATTCCCATCTCCGCATTTCCCCTTCCCCCACATGGTCCCGAACCCCAGATTCCCCAGATCGCTCCAACTTCACATCAGCTGCATGCAAGCGTGTGTTTGAGGGAAAAACTAGGTTGCAATGCATGCTTCGGTTCAATGAGCACATGGAAGCGCCATACAGCATGATTGCGAGATGAGTGTGATGGGCCGCAACGTGGCGAACATAATGACTCGCGGGATTCGTTTTTCTCGTCAAGGCGATGCCGCTTGCATGGTGGTCGATGAGAAGGGAGTTGGGAGCAAGCGGGTATCTTCCACCAACCCGGCGGACTATGTAATGTCTTCTATCAGATGCTTTGTGCCAGCGAATGGCCGGTGGTATAGCCTTGGCGCCGTAATATTTCCCAGGTCTCGAACCAGCCCGGATCACTAGGTTGGCCAGCTGTGAACGCCAAGCCGCTTCAACCGCAAAGTTTTACATCACTTTCCTGGCATTTCTTGGCTCCACGACCAACCCACCAATCTCCATTGGTTCCCGCACTCTAAAATACGGCCCCTTAACGTCCTCTGGGGTGAACTAAGCTGAGCCCGCCAAGGCACTGACCGCGCGCACATGGCAACCAGGGATGGAGTTTGGCCATGGCGCTAATGGGGTAAGTCGATCCCGCTGACCATTATCCCGTCGCCTGGGGTGCTACATTCAATGCCCGGCCTCTTGGGGCAAGTCGAGCCGAATTTCCGCCCAGGTTTATAAGAACGTTCCAGATTATCCACCGTCTCACTCCGCGATGCTAAATTTCTCATTCATGGCGGGACGTCCAGAAATTAGCTTCGCCATCTACCAACCGTCGACCCTATCTATCGCTCTATGGCACAAATTCTTCCTCCAGTGCGGGGATTAAGGCGTGCAACCAAGGCGCAGGGACAGGAAGGCTAGTGACATCCCCACGCCCTACACGGACAGCATCCCGCTCGCCATCTTCAACTGAGCTCCAAGCCTTGTGTAGATTAGCCAGCCTTTTCTCCGCATCGGACCTGGTTCATGCCTAAACCTTGAGCCGATAACCGTGACGTAATGTGCTATTCAGCGATATCAGCGAGGGTATGGTGCTGAGCACAGAATGTTGACAGCCATTAAAGCAGAACAATATCAAATCCAAACAAGACACAAGTATTCTAGTTGACAGGATAAGCATTATCTCCCTCTCTTTGATTTTAGTCAAACATATTTGAATGGTAGAACACTACACCATCCAATATTAGAGATAATTGTAAACAAGTGGAAGATGTGTAGGGTAAGAATTGCATGAACCGACTTCAACCTCAAAATTGTGTATGCTGTCTACAGTGGTCCATACAAAAATTCATCCACCATCTAATACCATCTACATTGTCCCTAAAAGCCGAAATTGGCTCCCAATATTGACGGCAAGCGCGTTGGGGAAGGGAAATCATTTTGTATCATTCATTCACCTTGACCCACCAAGAGCTCAAAACACAACAGACACAACAGCCATGACTTAGCTTCGAGCTATTCTGCAAACAACGAGCTAAAAAGATTTTACGATCAAGGTTGATGAATTTGTCATCCTGTCAGCTAATGGCCCAACGTCGGCGAGAAGTGCGACGAGTGAAGGATTGCCGTAATTTCGGTGTCACAACATGAGCCACGCTGGATGCATCAAGACTAAACCCAGTGGGACTACGAGCACTGTTGATAGCAGTAAATTACGAGCCCCCACTCCAACAGCCAGTTACACAACACTCGGCGCCAAACGTCGCTCTCGTCTAGTGGTTAGGACATTTCGTTGTGGTCAATTGAGCATCCCGAGAAAACCTGCGTTCGATTCGCAGGAGGTTAGTCTCTCCAACTCCACAGGTTGATGAATTCACCTGCTAACATTCACAAAGCGACAAACTCGCTCTTCCAAATCTTTTTTGGACATTTTGTCTATTTTTTTTGAGGTTGGGTGCAGAAGCTGGGCTCATCTCATACGGCCTCACAACTTGACCCTCAGTCGCATTCTGTGTGGATCCCACTTTTTGCTTCCAATCTGCACTTGGTCCCGCATGGGATTGTGCTAAAAATGTGGGAATCAAGGCTCAAATGCAACGGATCAAGCTCGCAAAACCGGCGGTTTGTCGTGTGGAAAACCACCATTGTGCGCAATGTGGCTCCACAGAACAATTAAAGTTGATGCAAGTTAGTGCATGTCGTTGAGAAGGAATGGCGCCATGCCCAGTAAAATATCCCCGCAGCGAAAGCTGCACAGAGCGAGATCTATTCGTTTGTTTTTCACGCTGCCACTGGGTGTGAAGCTAAGACATGATTGAAATCAAGAGATGAGCGCGTCATCTACAGATGCGATTCATAAACAGCCAGCGAGCGACTTCAGAGTGTAGCAAAAATAGGGCTGAGAAAAAACATTATTTGTCAATCTAAAAGCAAAACGAGGAGAAGGCCGAGACGATGCAAAATTCATTTGAGCGGGCTTATACTTTCTCAATGTACCAAGTAATGTCAGAACCGTCGAGCTCTTTCGTGGTAAACCCAGTCCCAAAGTACGAAAATCTGTTCCTGTTCTCATAAGTCCAATGGTAATCCTTCAAATCACAATTGTTAGCCGCAAAGTAAAATGTAGACGCCACAAACTCACCTCCCATCTTGGGTCCTCAACGGCCCCGAAAAAGTGCAAACGGCTTCCCGGCCACATCATAATTGGCCCGTCGGCTTTCCCGCCTTTAAACCAAGACCTACACGGGGAGCTCCGAGCAGTTCGAAGTAGAAACAGCTCTCTGTGTTGCCTAAAATCATCCACCGCTTCTTGCTTGGGGTGAAAGGATTTGATGCCTTGAGTCTGATACTTGACAATGAACTTTTCGACGTATCGACTGATGATCTCAATGACGGGCAGGATAGAACCGTGCGCATATGGTCCAAACGGTCCATTGATCACTGCGAGTCTGATCAGCACCTCACAAGTCATCTTATGGCGGGGAAAGATGGACGCGTACGGAAATAATTGGGGAAATTTGGAACAGTGGTGCTGAGATACGTCGCAGGCTGGTCCGCCCACTCGTTGCGCAGGTCTCTGTTACCCAGACCGATGATGGGGAACTTTGGTACGAAGCTAACGTCGAATCCTGTGGCACAAACAAGTACATCCAATTTGTGCAGCGTCCCGTCATCGCTAATAATTCCTTCCTCCGTAATCTCTCGGATCCCCCCAAAAACGACATCGCATTTCTCCGTATCAGCCAAGCATTCGAGGAAGCCGTTGCCTGGGGTTGGACGACGACAGCCTACAGCGTAGTTGGTGGGAACCAGCTGACGGATCAAACTTTCGTGTCCGCCAAGCTTTCTGGCCATTTCTTTTCTGGAAAACTCTAGAGCCTCCCTCTGTTCAGCAGATCCATTGATGATGAATTTGAATCGCTGGTTCAGCTCGGCCTCGATGAGCTTCCTGTACTCTAAATACTCCTCTGGATACTTGGAGAATCTCTCTTTCTGCTCTTCGGAATACTCAAAGTTGGACCCGTTTTCGCCTGCATATTTTTGGGCAAAGCCTGCAGTGATCCATGTTGTGGATCTGATGAATAGCTTCAGCTTATTCACCTTGTCGAAGATAGCGGGAATGATTTGGACCGCGCTGCTACCATTACCAATCACACCAACAACCTTGTTTTCCAAATTAATCGACTCATCCCAAGCTGCTGAATGGGTCTTATTCTTGAACTTTTCCACCCCGGGTATGAGGGGCCACTTCCAGTGATTTAGGACACCGGTAGCATTGATTAAAATCTCACCTTCGTCAAAAAAAGGATCTCCATTCTCTGGCTGAACCTCAATTTTCCATTTGCCCAGCTCGTCATTCCACCAAGCCCCAACTACTCTGTGATTCAACTGGACACTAGAACAAAGTCCGTGCTGCTCGACGATATCTTTAAAGTAACCAAGGATTTCCTGTGAGGTGGCGTAATAACTGCTCCAATCTGGTTTGGGGTGCCATGAGAACTGGTAGTTCGCAGCCGGAATGTCACAGGTGCAACCTGGGTACCGGTTCTCGAACCAGGTCCCCCCAACCTCTGGGTTCTTTTCGTAGCATTGTACTTGGATGTTCCGTTGGGAATCTCGCAAGATGTGAACTAGATTGATCGCAGCAGCCCCGAAGCCGATAATAAGAACCCGAACGGGCCGAAGAGTACCAAGAGGTGTCTCGGTGATTCGGTATCCCGTGGTGTCAGTCGTCGGCACAGATCTGGCATATGACTGAACTGTCTGCAAGACATCCCCGCCCGGACAAACCCCATTAGATTTTACTCTCATTGTGCTTGGTGATGCGGGAGTAGTAGTAGAGGCTATCCCATTACAAGATTGCAACATGTCGGCGAATACGAATGTGACTAGGGTGCTTGGCTGATAATTATCATTAAATGGATAGTCCTTGAAGGAATGCTGGTAAAGATGTGAGGAATGCGATGATGCAATTGGGACATGGCCTACTACCCTGGCTACGCCCCAGCTTTCACAGTTCGTAAATAGATATAGGTGGCGTGATTGGGCATGTCGATGTAACGTAGCCAATAGGGTCGAAGAAATAGCCTGCAGAAATGCACCCAAACCGGCCGGTTGAAGCGGCCGATTGCAACGTAGAGATGCCGAGGCGATGATCGGGTATCGTTACCCCAGAGGTACGACAAAGCAACCGTTGCGAATGTCACACAGATAAGATGTTGACCACTGGGATGTGTGATAGCGAGCGTTTGTCCCCGCTCGGCGATTTCTTGTCCAAGAGTATAACATTTACATGTTACGCAATATGAGCACATACTTGATCGAGAATCAGAACTAGTATAGGTGACAAGATACTTATTGAAATTCCCTCAAAACTTTGGAAGAATTTGCAAAGCCAATATTCCAACCCCCAAGACAATTTACATTTGAGGGGATTCGGTGTAGCAGTGGGTAAGGCAAACGTTATTACGTATTTGCAATCCCCTGCAATACTCTCCGTGAGACAAGGAACAATGACAATATCATATCCAGCCCGTCACAGGTTTCGAAGACATACTCGGTTGATGCAAATAAGCCAGAGTCTGTGATTTGGACAGTTGACTCATTTTATGCATCTGCATAAATCGATCACGTGTATGTTCCAATGACTCCGTCGCTGCCTTGCACTGCGGCAAAAAAAAACCATAGTACGTATGAAGCTCCAGACAAAATCTTGGCAGCAGAAATGACGTCGCGAAATTTAATATCCGTCTTCAAGAAATTCCCCAAAGAGCTATTTCGAGTCAATGATGGCTTCCAAGTGAGAGTGCGTGCTCAATCTCCCCGGCGACAAGTATACGACGTCCTCGCCCCAAATGGAATGGTCGAGCCCAAAGCACTCGACCCATCCACGTATCAAGGTAATCCGAGACAAAATGAGTCACGATTGTCTTTCAATTGTACACGAACTGACGGCAGCTAGCCCCAAACGGTGCTTCGATGCGTCCAAACTCACAATACCAGCAAAGCCTGGTCGCTTGGAGATACAAGGGTGCTGACGTGATTGTGTATTCCGTACCAGATGGTTAGATCTCAATGGGGGTTCTGCTGGTGGCTTGGGCTAATCAATCAAAGGCACCCCGGTTCCCGACGAATTAATCCTCGTACACGAGCGACAAGACCATTACTCGCTACAGCCGGCGAAGGTCATGAGTCTCAACGGTGAGGACCTAGAATCTGGATGCAGTTATCTGCTAATACTATGATAATAGACCTCGACGAGAAGATTACTGATTTCTTGATGCAAAACAGCAAGGCGATGACCGCGGCCCAGTGGCGGAAAGCGTATCCCAAAGCTACCGATTGGAGTGGTCGCTTTTCGAAATGAGTGAAACCATGTACTATAGGCTTCATTATGCAAATCGATCCCCCCTTTCTAGAACATCTAGGCAGCTATTCTCCCCGCATTATTTATGATACCTACTTAAAACCTATGCAGTAAACTAGCAGAGCGCCTCTGAAGAATAACGCGGGTGCATGTCTGAGACTTGAAGATCTGGCACAAAACGTCCGTCAGGTTGCAAATGACGGCTCACACGTTAACGGGACGGGACGTTTGGACTGCACACCAGTATTCTCAGATGTCAAGACTTGAAAACTGATTTGTGTAAATAATCTAGATAATGAAACCAAGCAACGGACCATACTCCTCTCATCTATACTGCGCCAAATGAAGGGTATGAGACTCCTCATATCTCCAAGCTTGAGACACGCGTACAGGTTCACCGCATTACACAAAGGTCTTGTAACGAGGGGCAGTTGCATGCCAATAGCAGCTTCCACCAACATACAATTCGATTGCCTCGAAATACTGCAAGAGCTCTTTCGAACACGGCTTCTTCAGTCTCTCATCCTTGAGCCTGGCAGCGCGTGACTCATCTTCGACAATTATGCCCAGAAGCATAGCCCTGGCAATATCCGCTGTCACGTTGTGCTGCTTCATCAGAACCCTTACTCCATTGAGGACTCGATCGGCAGGGCGGTCCTTTTCAATGTTCCAGCTGAAGTAGTCGTTGGTTAGACCGAGAACATTTCCCATGGCCCAATCGTAATCCTTGATGCTTTCGTAGTCCTCGTCAGAGAGGTTCATGTTCATTCCCCATCGAATGAAGAAGGAGGAGATCCTATTACACCCAAATACGTTAGCATGTCGAAAAGGAAGTTTGTCTTGGGCCTGTTGAAAACTTGCCAGTAGCCACAGTTGCCAACGCGATGAGACATGTAGTCGTCCATTGATTTGAATTCATCGTTGCGGTTGTCAAATGTTTTCAAGTAATGTCTCAATGTTTTGATCATGACGGGGGCGTGCACAGGGTCCATATCAACAGCCTCGCGAATGCAGGAGGCCAGTGCCTGTTGTCGGAGGTTATCTGGCTGAAAGTTGGATGGATCTATATCCAGTTGGAGTGCTTTGGCGAGGACATCATGCTCTTTAACAGCCTATTGAATAATCAGACACACTATTTCATCCAAAGATTATATTTCTCACATCAACATAGTCAATCTCCTCCGTAATATCTGTGTTAAACTCATATTAGCTCACTATTCCTTAGACTTCATTGTTTCCTTTCAGAACACTGTCGGCTTACCATCGTGTATCCACATCACCTCAACGATGCTGGCCAACAAGGCGAGTCTCTTAGGGTCAGCTGAGGAATGACAGATAGCAAAAGGGTTGTTATCAACTTCGGGATATCGCATCTCAGCTCGACGCCGCTCTCGTGTTCCAGCCTCTGTGGCTCGCTTGGCGACGCCTTTTAATGCGGCGTCAACCTCTTGCGCACCAATATTGATGGCAGCAGGATAGCGAGTGAAACAGGTAGGGACCTTGCTGATGTCCAGCGGCTCACAGACTGAAGAAATGGATGGAAAAGTAGAAGTCATCCTGAAGTGATAATAGCGGTTGAGGTAAAGTGAAGCTGGGGTGAATTGGGGATGAGGTGAATTCGAGTTGAAGCGAGTTAGTGCGTGCTGATGATAGTGTTACTGAGTGTGGGTAAAAGATGGCTTTATATCTCTCAGTTTTAACTCTGAATGTTGGGGTTTGTAACGATAGAGTCTTCCATCGTCTTCCTGAGTTGGTATCGTCATTGGATACCCATGGGTACAGGACTACGCACTTGAATCTGCTGAGTTAAGAAGTACTTACATGTGTAGGTGCAAAAGCCTTATGCTGGTATTGATATGTGGGCTTGTAACTATGGGATCATCACAGGCTGGATAATCACAAGTCGCAAAAAAGGCCGAAATCTGCGACAGCCTTTCTTTGACTATGGTGTTTCAAATTGTGCCGTGGAGAAGTGCAGAACGGCAAGTTCCGATAGAATGGTGAGTTCCGACAATACCTACTCAAAAGCCCTCCAGGTCGACGCGATGAATGATTACTCCATTCCGCCAAAGGTGCTCCGTTTCAATAAAACCAATGGCATGGCCACGATTTCAT
Source organism: Calonectria naviculata (assembly GCA_003031705.1). Taxonomy (NCBI): domain Eukaryota; kingdom Fungi; phylum Ascomycota; class Sordariomycetes; order Hypocreales; family Nectriaceae; genus Calonectria; species Calonectria naviculata. Next base: position 206,571 of record NAGG01000207.1, on the reverse strand, counting down.
AATTGGCTTTGTAAATCAGCGACCCAACGATTTCAACCAACATTTCTCACATTTGCGGTTTTTTCCACAGAAGGAGTACAAGTAATCGGAGTATAGGGGAACTGAAAGACTGCGGTATTTTTCTAGTATCAGGACCTGAGCTTGTTTGGGGATACGCACAATTCCCGGAATTCACGCGCTAAACTTCGCAATCATGACGCTGTCAACGTCATTGAGGCATTCATCATCATCACAAGGACAACCAAGAAGAGTATTCTTACGACCCAAGAATATCTTGCAAATCAAGGTTAACGTCATAGACCTATACAATAATTCGGGTTGTACCCAATACACATCATCATATTTGTGATATTGACAGTCTCGCGATCAACGGGGTCATGGGAAAGCATCATCTCAAGCCCAAAGCTAGGTTGTGACATCAACAGCATCACAATCAATTGGATCATGGGCAGTATCATTCTCATTGTAAAAGATTTGGGTTGTGATATCGATCGCATCACAACTAGATCACGTGTATTCGGTCACACTGATACAATATTTCCCTTCGAGGCTCGACCCGTTGGGGCGGCACGATAGACCTCGGCATAGCTACTATGCCCCACTCTCTACATAATGGTTTCGAATCGCACATACGATATCACAAACTAGCATGATATAAGACACGGCAAATCTAACACTTATACGTAATGCAGACATATGTGATACCCACAGTACTGTCTGGCTTACATGCACACCTTCCGGCAACCTCCGCGAGCCAACCTCTAGCTTCGATTCTCATTATGGAGCAGCCCGATGCTGTCTTAGTCTCTGATCCTATTGTCGAGGAAATCCCAGATGTGCATGATGTCACATCGGTCGGCTGATCATACTTCCCGCCTTGTGCTGTAAAATCAGCCACCCACACTTGCGACTTAGATAACCATTATCGACCCCATTTGCTATAACGCCTGGCCAGTAGTAGCTCAGGGAGTAAATCAACTTATGTTTGAAGGGTTTGATTTGCCACTTCCGTCCGCCTCTTGGTATAAAATGGTCTAATTATCCCAGTCTTGCAGCCCTTTCCACATTCACAATCCAAGCATAAGACCACATTATCATGTCTAATTCATCAGCAAACAGCACAGGCAGGGTGGGTAGCTTTGTCGGCCCCCGCGAACTCACCTTCGCCATCACCGCCCTTTTGCCAGTCTTTTTTGTTTTCAAGTTGTACCAAGCAAGAATGAAATTTCGGCGACTGCAGTCACAAGGCATCGTGCGTCTCCTCCCCTCTAATCTAGACTTGGTCTAACAGCCGCAGCCAATCATGACCCATTCCTTAGCATTTGGACATATGCCCGTGGTGCTGCAATTTTGGCGCGACTGGGCCTTTGATGCCAATTTTATCCAGACTTTTGGATACTACATGAGTAAAAATTGGAAAAAGTTCTTCCCCAATGAATCCAAGTGCCCCCATGTTGTCTATGTTGATGTTTGGCCAATCTCTACGCCGATGGCGTTTTCAATGAAGGCATACCTCTCTAACCAGATGGAAATTGGCACCCTACTGCCCAAATCTCCAATGCAGGGACAGTTTTTGGACCCAATCTCAAAGGGTAAGGACCTTAACTGTATGCATGGTGAGGAGTGGCGAACATGGCGCACTAGATTTAATCCTGGATTTAGCCAGACTAGCATTCGACATTGGGTCCTTCCAATTTTGGAGGAGGCCAAGGCGTTTGCAAATAATTTACGGAATCTGTCTGGTGAGAATGGTGATTGGGGCCATGTGTTTCCATTCGAGAAAACATGTGCCGATTTGGCCTTTGATGCCGCCGGCAGAGTTATCCTGTAAGTCGAAGTTTTCAATATCACAATCCTTCTCTGCATGCTAAGAAACAATTACAGCGATACCCGACTACATTGTCAGTCACCTCACCCATCGCCGTTTGGTATTGCATACCGAGAACAGCTCAACCGTATGGAGATCACACTCAGTCCTCTGAAGCTCATGTGGAGAGCCACTCCTGTCTTCAAGTTTCTCGTCTGGTACAAGAGAAATGAACTGATTCGATTCATTCGACCATACATTTTGGATAGCTTTTCTGAGACTACCAAAGACCGAAAATCAATCGTCCAAGCCGGCGTCGCAGAATATAGCCGAGAAAGCGCTGCCAAGGGAGACAGTAGCAAGGGGGCCCTAGACGAGTCGTTCATTGAGATGGTCTATTGTCAGCTGATGATCTTTTTCTTCGGCGGCGACGATGCCATTTCGCTTACCATTCCCCGGATCTTTAAGCAATTGCAACTTCATCCCGAATGTCTTGCAAAATTGAGACAAGAGCATGATGAGATTCTTGGTGCTGACCCGAGCCTTGCCAGCGACAAGATCCTGGAATCTCCTCATCTTCTAGACTCATTGCAATACACAGCGGGCGTGATCAAGGAAACGCTACGCCTAGATCCGGCGACGATTACAATCCGACAAGGACAGCCAGACTTCAACTTTAATATCGAGGGAGAAAGCATGCCGTGGCCAACAGATGGGTTCGATCTCTTTGACAGTTCCATCACAATCCACCGAGACCCAGAAAACTTCCCTGAGCCCCTCAAGTTTATCCCGGATCGATTCGTGGTCTCCAAGGATCACGAACTTTACCCAGGGAAAAACCTTTGGCGCGGCTTCCAGCTGGGTCCTCGAAGGTGCATTGGGCAAGAAATGGCCATGGTTGTGCTCAAGCTGGTGCTGGTCTTTACCGTACGCGATTTTGACATTGAAATTGCCTGGGATCAATGGGACAAGGCCCAGGAGCTGCGAGGCATTAAGCCAGATCGCCGCACGGTCGAGGGCAACAGAATGTATACGACCGGAAAGGCAACGTCCCACAACAAGGATGGTGCACCTGTCAGGGTCAAGACCAGAATCCACTCCTAAAAGCAACGTCCATGGAGTTGGGATGAGTTGGCTACTTATTTCAGGGATATAGTTAAATTGCTCTTCTTGGAGTCTCTGTAATAACCACATGCCCAGAATGAATAGCATTGGCAAAAAATAGATTGGCATCATAGCTACTCATCAAACAATGCTGAACAAGGTGCACTTCCGAACATTCACATCGTGCCCATTGTAATCTAAATAGCGCCACTCCCACGACCCAACAACCTGGAAATCCTACCTTGCCCGACTGAACGGCCAGATGGGTGACATGACAAAAGTTCCCCCACAGGACTAACAGCCTTTTGGATGCCACCAGTCGGCACGGCTCACGGTGAATCCGAGAAAGCATATCTGATGAACACCAACAGGCCATCTTTTAGGTTCCACTATCCGATCTAAGCGAATAAGGCGACCGATGAGGAACCACGAGCCATCCGTGATGAAAGGGTCAGTAGCCGAACAGGGGGTGGGGAAACGTTGCGATACTGGCATGCTTTACCGGGGTCAATGGCCCCAGCCGTGCTCCGTAATATTAGACCCACCAGTTCTTTACTCCAACCGATGCTTCACAATACGAAGCGCTGATCAAAAGATCCCCATCGGGACTTAATATTTTTGCGGGGATCGGGTTCGTTCCGCAATCCCCCTGACAGGCAGAGAAAGACATTGGACATTAAATCTTCCATCTAATCTCCAATCGATCAGTTACTTGACGTTACTGCACTAAAATTCCAAAGGTGCCGACTTCCTCGCTTGGCACATTGGGGAGAGCACATTGAGTAACTGCATGAATTCTCATTTTCCCATCCACGTCTTGTCGGCATCATCATCAAAAGCGTCCTGATAGGCATGCGACTCAATCCAATCCTGAGCATTTTCCTTAATAGCATGCTTGCTGTAGAACTCATCCAACGCTTTGTTCAGGTCTGGAACGGGGTTAGCGTCAGTCTCAGAGTGTGAATGGTGGCTTTGACCTGCTACTGGCATGCCACGAGCTGGCTGCAGAGAAAATCTAGCAATGTACTCATTAATCAAGATCAGATGGCTTGGTGTCGGTGTCCCTGATTCGCACTGTCAATTTTGTCTCCGGCAGCTATGTAGGGCGATGATTACCTTTAGGGATGGTGAAAATGTATGGCTTCTCTACCCTGGGGCCCCCTTCTTCACTTTCAAGGCTCATGTCACACCACATCCGAATGTATTCTTGCATCATGAAAGTATTGGGATACATGGCTGCTCCATTGGATGCTAATAATTACGCTCAGTGTTTCTGTACCCCGGCAAAGAGTAGTCGCCTATTCACGTACGGGGTTGTTCGTTGACGGTTGGATACACCAGCCCGTCTGTTTCCACGGCTACCTCATGATCGCACACCGGTACAGATTCGCCAATGTAGTGATTCTGGTCGACAAGATATGAGTGCGGGCGGGGGCTGTAGTGTAGCAGGGTAGCAGGGAAAGAGGTATATATCGCCTTGACTGAAAAGCACCGTCGAAGAGGAGGGGTCACAAGAGGCCTGATCCTCCGGGGGATCAAAGCAATACGACATGACATGATGCAATTCATTCTGATTCGTCAGAGCGAAGATGAGACACCTCAACCCCATGAGCAACAAGCGCAGTTACGTTGCTGGTGGAGAACTTGGTGAGTGATGGAAAAACTAAAGGGTGGTCTGTGCGCCGACCTCGCATTCGCATTGTGTGAATCAAGAACCATCGTGCCGGGTGTGATAAGCGTGAAGTATCCTTCCATTAAGATGCACCATGTCTCGGCGCTACAAGAACTTTGGGATGGGAATCTTGAGACACTTCGATGATCATCAGTCCCAACCATTGCAATGATCTCGAGTCGCGTCACAAGTACTGGGAGCGATTAGCAACAGCTGGGAGTACTCAGCGTGAAACCGTGCTAAAGTGAGCCAACTTGTTACGAGACGAAATGTAGGGTAGTTTTGCGTATGATATGCTCATCCATTAAAGACTGGATTAAATCTGAGGTGGTTGATCGTCTGATAATAGTAAACAAATAACTTGGTTTATCAGTGCTTTATTTGTATAAACGGATAAATAAATTCTAACTTCTCATTTCTATGTATTCACTTCGAGGGGTTTTACTAGTTGGTGTTAATCATACAAAACACCATGGATTCTCGAGCTATCAAAAATCAACCTGCTGCGATAGCAAGGGTAAAAGAAATGACAACATGGTCAATTTAATAGGAGGGTGGTTGCCTCATCTAGGTCTAGAATCAGATGGACGATCTTTTTGACCTTACACTTCAATCAAATTATGATGCAACCGATTAAAACTGTTGCAACAAAGTATTCGGGCTCCAAGTACAAAATGACGTCGGTGACACGCTCCAGCACTGTGCGCATAAGAACTGCACCGTCACCCCCAGGTCGGAATGTGGTGGTGGGGGTAAAGGAACTCCCGACGCCACGTCTAGTTGGTGAGGCTAGGTTCGGCCAAGCCGGAAGGTCCGTGCTAGCTAGCCGCTAGAGCTGTTCTTCAGGTTTGCCGTTTTGGGAATCACTTGGCAAGGGGACTGAGCGCCACGTCGTCAGCTACCCTGTGTTGAGTTGATGAAGCGGACGCTAAAGAGCCGTCGGTGAATATACAGCAACGTCGAATGATAAACTTGAAACCTTCTATAGTCCTCCAGAACAATCTAAACACGCAATCAATGACTAGTTCCCGCCCGTAGCTTCTACTTTATCCATCTACCATTTCTCGTTGGCAGACCGAGTGGAATTAACATGAGACCATACGTGGAGACCTTGCTGCAAACAAGACAGCTTCCGTCCCCAACCTTCAATCAAACTCTAGAGAGACATGGGATATTCCCTGCTGGCCAACGTCAGGACTGATTTGACTCAGTCTAATGTGTACTGTTCCTCCCGCTGATGTGACCCTTGCACCCACTTGCTGCGAAGACGTCCAACTCTATGTGTGTTCCCCTCTCTACCCTGTTGTGCCATCCGCTTTAGTTAGATGACCTGACGTAGGCGCAAGTGGTAGTAAATGAGTCCGATCAACCATAGGCAGATGATGACAACGGCCTGCAAAGGAGCGAACACGGCACCTCTAACAACAACAAAGCCACTGACCAAAAGGAAGACAACGTGGTTGAGAACCCACGGCTTGTATGGCCGCTTCAGATTAGGCTCTCGGTATCGCAAAATGGCAGCGCCTAGGACAGTCAAGAAGAAGAAGGAGTACTCTCCAAGACCATTGAGGGTGATCAAAGCGCGGAAGTTGCCAAGAACAATGTAGACGGCGGAAATGATAGTGGAGAGAACAATGGCATTGACAGGCGCATCGGACCCCTCCTCGGCAGCGTCATGGTTGTCTGCCCTTGGCTTAACACCAAATTTCCCGATGATGGTGAAAACCTTGGGGATCCAGGATCTGTTCGCGGCAGCCACAGTCATGCGGCTGGCGACGAAGCCATTGCCGAGCAGGGACCCGGCAACTACAAGGCAGATTAGGATGGCGGCAACAATACCGAAGCCCTGGCCCAGGAGTCGGGTGATGGCAGTCTATTGAGTGGAGAATTCGTTAGATTATATGTTGTCATGACAGGGTACAGTGGATGCTAGCTTACCACAGCGACGCTGTCGGTAGTAGAGACGACATCCCACGGCAGGAGAATGTAGTAGGCGGCATTGGCAGCCAGGAAGCAGATGATTGTAGTGGGGATCGAAGTGTTGATGGCCAGAGGGAGCTGTCTCGCGGGCTCCGACAACTCCGCAGAGACGTAGATTGCCTAGGATTAGAGCACCAGAATTAATAAACCATCATCAACTCAATCTCCTAGACTCACCTTATCCCATCCAGAGTACGCCCACAGGGCCCCGTACAGGGCTGCGGAGTAGTGGCCGAAAATGTCCCACTGGCTCAGGCGGGTCCAGTCCGTCTCCGTGCCGTCGGGGTTGTGGCTCTTGCGGTAGTCAAACCACGGCGTCGTGAACCAGTCACGCCCGCCGATTTCGCGCTTCGGGTGGGACACCTGGATGCCGACGACGGCCAGCGCAGCGACGACGACGGCGGCGATGCTGACAAACTTGAGCACCACGAAGAAGTTGTTGAGCCGCGTGCTGGCCTTGGTGCTGATGGAGTTGGCGACGCTAATCACGACGAGGACAAGGATGGAGAGGAGCTTGTGGGACACGGCCCCCGCCTCGTCCGTGACTCCGGCAGCCGAGAAGGCGCTCTCAACAAAGACGATGCTGAGGATGGCCAGGGTGGCCGGCATGATGGCGACGATCCATGTCCACGCCGCCAGGAACCCGTAGACGTCGCCAAAGACGTGGCAGAGGTAAGGCTGCACGCCCCCTGTTCAGACCCTGTGTCAGCACAACCCCGGTTTCTGCGCCATCACGACGAACGGGCCACACTCTCTCTCTCTGCAACTCACCTTCGCCTTCGATGGCCGTGCCGAGCTCGGCAAAGGTGCTCGCGCCGGTCCAGGCGAGGATGCCGCCCACGAGCCAGACGACCAGGGCGATGCCCGGGGACGGCACGTTGGTGTCGATGGACCCGGGGGACGTGAAGACGCCGCTGCCTATGACGATGCTGATGACAATGCCGTAGGCCTCGATGGCGCCCAGGTTGCGTGTAAACGTCTGGCGCGCGGGCTGCTGCTGCTCGACGACGGCCGCATCTTCGTCGTCGTCGCGCGAGAGCAGGGGCCGACGCGAGGGGTCGTCGGTGACGGGTTCAGAAGCCATGGTTTCTCGATACCTTAGGTGAAGCTGCTCAATTGGCGACGGAGAGGAGAGAGAATGAGCTTTCGACGGCGGGATGACTGTGTCTGGCAGCAGTCACGTCACGTCACGGCCATGGCGACATGCGGGTAAAGCTCGGCCCATGGCGTCATGAGACGATTAGTTAGCGCCCACCCCCAGTTTCCTATTCCCGCCGCCACTCGCCATGACATGATGATGGCTTCTAGAACATGTCCCCTTTGGGAACACGGACGCTGGCCAGGGCGGACCTGAAGCCTCCGACAAAGTCAGTTTTTTTGCTTGCCGAACGACCGACCCTCGCAATATTAGCATTAGTCTTTCGCTCAACCTCGTCAATAAGCATACCCGCGTGAAACCTCCCAGTTGTTTCCACTCCTGTTACAGAGCATGGGCCCGATGCTCCGTCGAGCCCCTGCGCCGCACCGGGGTCCTGCCGCTTCGGGCCATGGTGGGATGGATACATGTTTCGTCTGAATTAACGAACCCGACAAGTCCTGGGCCAAACAATGGAGACAATTATCGCGCCAATCACGACTCAAGGTGACTTACGGGAATGGCCCCCTCGAATATCTTGGCAGCTTCATCATGACATGTATAAAACAACTGTCATGGCCGTTTGTCTCGGCTCGATCCGGCAGACACTCACTCCAGACACATTCTCCAGCTTTACTTCCATTCGTTTCTTGTTCGCAGTTTCAAAATGGCCAAGTCCAACCAGATCCTCGTTGCTTTCTTCCTCTCCGCCATCTCGGGCAGCCAGGCGCTCCCGCAGGCCGCTAGCACCACGGCCGCCGCCGGAGCGGAGCCCGCCACTTTCACTGCCAACCCCAGCGTGGGCCCCGGAGGCTCCAGCTTTGTTGATTCCGACCACTTCCGTGTCTACAACGCCGACTCGGCCGCCGCCAAGACGGCTCTGTCGATGCTCGAGGCCACTTACGACTGCTTCGTCACCAAGCTCAAGTGGCGCTCCTCGGGTCTGTCTTACAACCTCGACAACGACAGCAACGGCCCCTGGTACAAGCTCAATGCCTACCAGGTGAGCTCCCTGGACGGCGGTGCCGCCGGTGTCATGCACTCGGATGGTGCAACCGGTTTCGGCTACCTCGATGTGCTGGGCGAGTACCTGACCACTCCCGCCGTCACCGTCCACGAGTTCGGCCACGCCCTGCACTACCATCAGAAGACGTGGGTCAACCAGGAGAACACCGGAGCTTGGTGGGAGACCTTTGCCAACTGGGTCGCCGACACCTACGGAACCTCTGACCTCTGCGCCGATGCCCGCAAGGCTAACGGCGTCGAGGCCACCGGCACCGACATTGAGCTCGCCAAGGTCATTGGCGACTCGTTCCAGGTCATCGTCGACGGCACTGCTGGCTCCGGCAACTACTACCAGGCCTGGCCCTTCTTCACCTACCTGACCAACAACCCCGACAACTTTGCCGGCCTGGGCCAGGACACGCTCCGCCAGATGATGCTGCAGTACAAGGCGGACAGCAACGAGACGCCCCTCCACGTGCTGTCCCGCGTGTCCACCAACGCCACCGTCGGCCAGATCGTCGGCGGCTACTGGGCTCACATGGCCTACGTCGACATCGGCCACGCCAAGGCCAACGAGGTCTTCCTCAACCAGCGCTCCACCCTCAACTACGCCAACCTCGACGAGCAGAGCAGCGGCACCTACAAGGTCAAGTCGGCCCGCGCCCCCCGCTACATGGGCGCCAACATCATCCCCCTGACCACCTCGGGCGCCGCCACCGTCCAGGCCAAGGTGTCGGCCTCCAAGGGCGAGTTCGTCGCCACCCTCGCCGTGCGCGACAAGACCGCCGGCTCCGTCCGCTACGTCACCCTCGCCAACGGCTCCGGCTCTGCCGGCGTCACCGCCAACGAGGAGATTAGCCTGGTTGTCGCCAACGCCCCCGCCGAGCCCATCATGTACAACGGCTTCTCCCTGACCTCCGAGGTCAGCACTGGCCTCGACTACACCGTCACCCTTACCGGTGCCACTGCTTAAGTAGCAAAAGGCTTGTTGCTTTTCCTGTATATATATTTTTGCGTGTTCTTGAATGGGGTGTATTATAGAGGAGACGAAAACTAGATGAAATGTAAATATACCACGCGAGCTGGCGAGCATGTTTGTTTACATAAATTACATTGAGAGCATTTTGGAGAAGGCGAGATTGGGGTGATGGGGATGATTTAAAACAATCAATAAATTTTTGCTTCACAATTCATAAGTCTATGTATCCAACTAAGAATGTTTCGAATTTCACTAGCCAATCTTTTTACTTGAGATGAGATGTTGATGTTATAAAGTGACAATGATTTTGTCTATAAAAATGATTTGATACCTACTAATTCTTAGCAACTGTTCACTTTTCACCCCTCAAAGTACGCACACGGTGGCTTTATTTCAATTCTGGCTTTTATTGAACTAGGAGGTATATATATCTAACATTCATAGACGCCTTTTAATTTCATTCGCTAATTATAATGAATGGCCTTCAACCTTTCGTAAACCCAGTTTAAAAAATATCCAACCCTCCTGCACCATAAACATGCATAGATATAATACACCATGGCTTGGCCACAAGACTTTTAGACTTATGTGGCCTTGTTGTGTATGTTCTCTGTATTTTCGACAAGACTTCTCATATTGCTCTGACAATCCATCTTTAAAAGTGCCGTTTGGTTAAGACGAGTCAGCGCGGTATACTTTGATAGCTTTGCCCATAGGCTTTCGGCACATAGGACATGGTGTCTGCCACGGCGAGTGATGCTGCGCCTGCCAGCTGTCGATGCAGATTCCACAGAACTGGTGGCCACACTTTGTCACAGAGTCGGTGTCGCGTTCATAACACATGCCACACTGGCGGAGTGACTCTTCATGCTGGATGGCCGCCTTTGCCGTGGCAAGTTCAATCTCCATGATGCTCATTTTTGCTTCCATGGCTGCCATCTTTTCAGCCATGGAATCAAACTCATCCTGCAGTGTCAGAGGCCCAATAAACGAACGTTCTGGCCTCAGCTCAACAAGGCTTTCGTGGCGAGGCTGTGGAGTAGGTGGCTTTGCCAAGATGGGAGTTGGCTCAGGCGCGGAGTGATCTGTGGTAGGGGATATGGCAAGACTAGTGATGTGGTCGACAAGCTCGTTAAACGACGAGGATGTCACCGACGCCGATGATGGCGACGGCGGGTAGATTTGATACGCACCCTCGGGCAGGTGTGTCATTCCAGGACCGTCGACAATCTCGACATCTTGGAGCCAGAGGAAAGGGTTCGGCACGAGTTCCCCAGAGTTGTTGACATTGTGGCGGTTTATGTTGGTGTTGGCATGTCTCAGATTCCGGGCCCGTTGTTGAGTCGAGCGGCCTGTCCTATGAGTGCTTTCGGGGGTGGGGATGAAGCGCGGCACTGCAATCTCCAGACCAGATCTAAAATCAAAATCAAAATCAAAGTCGGGACTTCCATGCGAGGGTGGTCCGGATGATGCGGTGGAAGGGCCTGGTTCGGGTGATTGGGGTTGCTGAGCGTATATCAGCGCCGCCTCGGCCGCAGCGGCATCTAGAAGTTGCTGCTCTATCCCCGTGCTGGCCAGCCGCTGACGATTTGAAGACGGCGGCCTGGCGATTGAGAATTCAAACAGCGAAGTTGCATAGTCTGGTTCACGGGCCTGATATCGTCCGAGCGTGGCCGGAGACGAGGGTCGATTGTATGTATTGGCATTATGGCGTCTATCCTGTTGGCGCTGGCGGCGGCGTGGTGGCGGGACGTCAGTTATGCCGTAGTCCTCCCAATATGCCGCGTGGGAGGGACTGTCCCGGACGTGCTGCAGCAGCGAGCGGGCGCTGCCAAAGGAGCGGTCGCAGACGATGCAGTGCTGCTCGTTGATGTGGCGGACCAGCTCGTCCTCGGTGTGGAACTCGTCCCCGCATTCTCCATTGCACTTGTAGGGATACGGGTCGAGGCCGTGGACGCCCGAGTAGATGTGCTGGCGCCGCGACTGCCAGGAGCGGAAGCTGCGGTCGCAGATGTCGCACTGCCAGATGTAGTCGTCCATGATGCCGGGTGCTCTGTGACGGGAGAGAATTGTTGGTGTTGTTGTTGTTGCTGTTCGAGGTGAGTTGAGGTGAGGATTAGATGATGCAGCAGCCCAGCCGTGTGGTTGTGGTCGTGGTTGGGTTGGGTTGAAAGGAATCCCCGCAAAAAAAGGCGGCCACGTCGTGACTGGTGGTGACAGGTGGTGACCGCCTCATGCCCGCGGATGCTGTTGACGGGGCGATTGCACTTTGAGATTCATGCCCATCTTGCTCAGCGTCTTGACGTCGTCGGGCAGATGCAGGCGTCCATATAACATATAACATATAACATCCATGTCACGCTTTTCTGTCCTCGCACAAAAATGGACATGATGATGCAATGCCACCCACACCTAATGACCGCATCAGGCTGCCATGCTTTTGCTCGAGATGACGCGGTCTCGGGGACTAACAGCATCAACGTGCGCTGTGAATAGCGCTGTGTCAACAAACAAGCAGCTGAGTGGTGGCTGTGGACGTATCATCCGCCCTATAACAGCCTCTGCAATGCGCATATGTACAGTACAGTCCAATTCTGTTTCATGTGCCCCCAGCCTGCACCGTCGCGTGGACAGGTCACTCGCTAAACTCGAGCATCCATCCCCCACCCAAAAAAAAATCCATCCAGAAGTCTCTTATCGCATTTCCCAGGTTCCAAACGTCCGGTAATGTTTCGTTTCATCAACCAAACTAGGATTGGCCATGGACCGCCAATGGCCTTGCATCCTAAACGCTGTCACAGCGAAACCAACCCCAGCAGTTTCATCCCCCGGTCGCATTCTTGTAACACTAGAATACAGGGCTGTGTCTCCACCGCCGGCCTTCCCCACGACCTAATTTCAGTTGCTTATGCAGGAGAGGAGGGGCTTGATACTCATTGGTGGTATTTCAATCCCACACGGTGTTGTGATGGCTGTGAAAGACTTGATGAAACCGGACATAGCAGTCACCACCACGACGTCTCAGATCATAGTGCACTAATCCAGTTAGTTTGTTGAATCTCAGTTTATGCTATCACCATGACAGGATTTTGTTATGCATCAGGGTCCTTACGCCGCTGGAGCGACAGTGCCAGATTTGGTTGCCTTGTTGAACAAAACGAGTCCAAAGGGTGCATTGCTTGCAGCCTAAGAAAGTATTCGCGCTCGAGTCCCTTAGAAGCAATTTTGGCATATTTCTCCAAGGATTCCACTCTTGACATATTGCTCAAATGATCGGTCACGCTCCCAGGAGCATATCTGTCTCTTCATCGTCGCCGCTGCTCCTTGGCCGCATTTAACCATAGTGCCCAGAGAGAAAAATCCTGCACGACCTACCAGTGTTTAAGTTGGTTCGATAGCACCAGCAAGGCCCAGCCTACAGAGTAACGCAGCTAATCGGGAGGAGCAAAAAAAGTTTTTTATATCAGAAAATACCAATCTCTTCGAAATGGTTGTGGGTAGTCATTCGTCTGCGTAGCGACCATTGTAGCTCCGCTTGCCTCGAAGTCTGTAAATACTATGCCTATGCCATTGGTGGGAAGGAGATTCTTATACTTATATGTTAGTTTATTGTAGTGTGTAATGTCGACTAAATCGTCACTGGATCCACCATTGTTCGTATTCAAGTTAATCTGAGGTCATTGATTGTTTTACCTCGTGGAAGTGGTATTTATTGCAACCAATGTTGAGCTTGATCAAATTGCTCCAATTCTGTTAATTATTTGATTTCATTCAATAATATTGCCCATTAATATTATCTTACTGGTCATTAAATCTCCAGGGTCCAGATACCTGTCAAAACCTGGTGTTTTCGAGTCCAGGGTAAGTGCTTTGGACGGGGTGATTGCAAGGATGGATGACTTGACAAGTCAATCAAGTAGAAACATAGGGAGGCAGGGATCAACGGAAATAAAGTCATGATCCAAGGATCTAATGACAGATGGCTCACCAGATGAACTACAACCTTGATTCATGACGTTGCTTACAATGTGCCCCACAAATAAGATTGGAGAATTGAATATTTTTGAGGAACGCCCATGTTTTGTGAAACATTTATTCCAGCTTTTGTTCATCATCATATGTAGATTCTATTTGGCTTCGCTATCAAGCAAATGTCCCATCATCAATGTTGCAGCCTCTAATAAAGCCTCAACCCTCTCCACTGGAAGCCGTTCATCTATCTGACACAGCCCATACAAATCACAGTAGCACTCTACAGCCGTCGCAAACGAAGTAGTATTTCCAAACTTCCCGTCAAAGAAAACGGCCTCCCAGAGTGTTTCAAAAACAGCGCCAGCGGATTTGCTTGGAAGTTCGGTTTGCAGAATCCAGTCTCGCAGCGACTGCAGACGATCTTTGGGGACCGATTTAACAAGTTCACGGGATAGTGCAAACTGCCCACCTGTGAGATAACTCCATTGCGAGGGAGGGGCGTGCTTCGACTTTGATGAAAACAGCTCGTGCCATAGTTTGGTGTATTGTCCATACAGATGTTCTGGCGATTGGCTCTGAAGCGTCGAGCCGCCATCCTCGGCCTCCCAGTCCTCGCGCGTGAGATCTAATACCGACGGACCGAGACCGCCTGGGATGGGTTCAATTTTCCTCTGCAGTGCCTTGTCGCAAGCCAAATTGACGAAACCGCGCTGCAAGACGGCCTCAGGGCGTAGCTTGTTCACCGTGAGGGAGGCGCTGCGGCGGAGGAGCGCATTGTTATGCCATGCGGCACGATGGGCGTGCATAAAAACCAGGACCTCGGGGAGACTTTCATAATTGTCGATGAGATAGGTCAGGTACACCATGGCCTCGTTGCCCTTGTTGTGCGGTAGGCCGACGCCATAATGGGGCGACGGCTGATCGGCAACGTAGACGACCTGCGAGTCGCCGGCCCGAAGCCCAGACTCCCGCCGTAGCTGGGCCGAGCTATCGGTTGACACGGCTGCCACGACCACCGTGATGGGACGCGACCTGGCAGTAGGGCTGAGCTTGGCTGCGCTTGGCGCCAGGGTGCCAAAGCACGATGACGCGTAGTCGAGCAGGACGTCTCTCCGCGTCGGCCAGAGGCTACTCGGCTTCAGCAGCACTAGACATGTCAAAGCTGCCAAAAACGCGCCCAGCGGCACATAGGCTCGGGCCAGTCTCATGATTGGCTGGTCCCATGGGCTCGAGAAGAGTGAGAGAGCTGCCAGCGGCAACGCACAACAGCCAGAAACAACTCCCTTTTAGCGACTCCCAATAGACTTTTCAGCTCTCCAGGCGGTCTAGCATCTTTTTGATCGATAGCTCAGCCATTTCGGATCCCAGTCTGCCGAAGCCGGGCCTTGATAGGCTGGGCGAGACAGGCCGCCTCGTGATCACCGGGATACGAGGGCCCCGCCGAGCTAGGGATGCACATTTCAGCTCCATAATTTGCCCCAAAGGCACTTAGGCGCTTGCGGCGTAACCAATCCGTCATCTATGACTATGGCTTAGTAACTTTTTGACTCAGCGAGGGCGGCCGCCCAAATCTCCAAAATACAGCGGAAAAGCTTCAAGAATTTGGACCCCCGGAGCCCAAGATGGTAGGTGCAAGTTTCAGATGCTGTAGAAAATAGTAAAAAGGCATGCAAGGTGCTATTAAGGATTGACAGGGCAGGAAATGGGGTCGGTGAAGATCGGGATCCTTCTGCTTGTATATATAGCGGCTCTCTTCTCTTGTAAATAACCACAAACCAGCATCGGCAGTCAAAACCCTCCAGTAATATCCAATACCGAATACCCGACGCCAAAATGAAGGTCTCATTTGTTCTCCCCGCCCTCCTCTCCGTGGCTAACGCCGCCATGCACATCAACTAGTATGTTCCCCCTCCCTCTCGCTCGTATTACCACCTACGGTTGAATCGGTGTTGACGCCAGTGGTGCAGCTACTCGGATACGAACTGCCAGAACTGGATTGGGCAGAAGGATATCGGATACGGCTGGGGCGACCAGACCTTTGCCTCGCCCAACAACGCCCGCAGCGCTTTGTCTGTCGAGCTGTCTGGCTTCTACAGTGAGTCGACCACGTTTCGGTCCTTCTTTGTTGCAGCTCGGGCGCTAATACGTGCGAACAGAGGTCCAATTCTACGACAACAACAACCCGGGCACCAAGTACTCCCGAAATGATGGTCAGTGCTGGGGAACTACCGGCAAGCTCGTCACCCACCTCATCCCCTGGTAAACTCATCGTTGTGGAGGGTGGACGGTCGAATTATAGAAACGATTTACGAAAATAGAACCAATATATATATATTCCCCATTAAACAAAAACTTGCACAGCCGGCCTAATTAACCACCTTTGTTCGCAGCGGTGATCGCCGCTTTGTTTCATCCATATGGCACCGATCGTCAATCATCGACGCCGCAGCGCTCGGTCTTGCGGCCCAATTATTGGATGAAAGGACCCTTCGCGAACGATGTCAATGGCAAGGGGATCCGTGTGTCAGTGTATCCCAAACGCACCTTCATATCCCTCCATGAAGAAGATGCATTTGAAACGTTGGTTCTTTATGCTTATGCCGTGCCGTCCGCGACCCCAAGTGGGGAAGCATGGCTGGGGACCGATTGGCGATTGGACGCCTCCGGTTTTCACAATGCCGTCCGCACCACCAATCGCCGACACATTTCGTCCGTGATGCTCTTAGCCTTCTAATTTTAGCGTCAGTCTTTAATGGTCTAGGCCCGAGAGCAGAAAGCTTGCGGGGTTTGGATGCGCCCAGGCTAGCTGGCTCGTTAAAAAATCGTGGATGCCCAAAAGGGCGGCACGCGGCTGCTGCTGCTTCTGTTCCCTCTCTCTCAGCTGAAGTCGACCCGGTCACACTCGCTTTTTGCCCATAATTCTCGGCTCAACCACACACACTCTCTCGCCATGCTCCCGACTACGCTCCTTGTCGCCGTCATGGCGCTGGCGGCTGAGGCAGCCCGACCGACACCCGCGTCTGGATGGTCGCGCGTGGGCTGCATCCGACTCCAAGACTCGCGCCAGCAGAGCTTCACGACCGGCTTCAAGCTCTCGGACCAGAACAAGTGCCTGGAGGAGTGCGGCTCCTCGGACACCGGCAGCAGCGTGGCCATGATTGGAGACAAGTGCTGGTGCAGCAGCCCCAACCTGCACACGCTCACCGTTCTTGATGGAGGAGACTTCAATTGCGCCGCTGCCTGCTACCCCGACGACCCGAGTTCCGACAGCTGCGGTGCCCTGGTGGACGGTGTTCAATACTACGACCTGTACAAGAAGAGCGACTGCAACGTCGATATCATGAAGAAGCCTGGCTATCCCGTCCCTCCCCCTAATTTCGGGGCCTCCAGCTCCGTCGCCGTTTCCACGCCAACAGCGGCAAAGCCGACGACAACTCATGCTTCTGGCACCACGAAGACGCCTGTATCGGGAAGCGGACATGCATCAACCACAGCCGCCACTGCCACTGGCTCTGGTGCTTCGACGACCTCTACTGCCCCTGCTACCAGTGATGGTACTAAGCCCTACCTCTCCGGTGCCTTTTCAGCCTCTATTGTGTTGATGATGGCTTCTTTTCTTGTATAAGCGTGTTTTCTTGTATTAGCCTGGGGATTTGGGTTAGGTTAAGGTGTTGCGGGTACTATTTTGTTTCGGAATAGCGTCTTGATTGACTTCTCTTCTCATGTAGCCTAGATGCTACTGCTGCGGCTGTGGTACGTTTACGTACCGCTCTCCGATTATTTTAAGAAAAAATCCTTATTTGAATCAACACGAAGTACCCGGTTTTGATTCACTCATGGGATTCAATCAGTGAGACTGCCATGTACTATACCCTCTCGGAGTTTGAACAATATTTGTGTTCTCCGACGTATTTTCCATTTTATCTGACGAATATGGCCTTGTCATTTCGCTTGCGAGCATGTATGGAGTTTTGGGTATAATTTATAGAGTTGACTTTTATGAAATATGACACTGATTTTGCATTCTAATCATGGCATTGGAGCGGCTTGGACGTCATCATGGCAATGAATCACCAGAAAAGAATAAGACTAAATTTACGAACTGACAGCAGCGCGCGGCAGTTGCGATATTGCCGCTTATGTTGCCACTTTAATATTCAATAAGTGCCTTGTGATTGCCAAGGTGAACCTAGTTTGGAAGCTTCACCTCCCGGCCAATTCGACGCTTCAGTCATCCTTAATACCATGAACTTGGCAGGATCTATATTCTTTTTAAGTTGATCAGATGGTATTGGAGCTACCTTAAATTAATGACTATTTTAGTGTGTCTGATTTATACTAGAAGCAAATCATGACCCAAATGACGACGCGACTGGAATAAAGTGCTGAATAAACTCGAAAATCCCGCCACCATCTCTGTAAAAACAACATCTCGGCGATTCCCAATCAGGTACAAGCCGCCAAGCTATGATGACAGCGCGTTGGATCGCTGGTAGCCTCCATGACCTAATCGGGGCTCGCTTACGCAGATGGCCCCAAAAATAACTTCCAGCTCTCGACGTGGCTGATGCCTCGTCCATATGGCTCTGCAACGGTGTGCGACACCTCCGCACGCGGCGGGCTTCATGATTGGCAGCTTTCATGCAGAGAACAAGTTCAAGTCAGCATGGAATTTGCAGTCCAATAATCTTCTTCAGTGTAACCTTATCTGCACACCAAGACGTTGGAACGGCGTCAGATGCAGTGGAGAACTAATTTAGGAACAGCAGTCATCGGTGTTTCAAGTGCTAGTATAAGATGATGATGCGCCACCGCCAACTTTTTGCAACTTATCAATTCTCACAGTCATAAATAATAGTACGGAAGGAGAGACACTTTCCTATTCTATTTTCTATTTCCTCTTTTTCCTTCTGTCATTTCCTTTGTCGTGTGTGCTCGGTCCAGGTTGACATTATTCCTTTCCTACATTCTCTCTCGACATTGTCAACTTCGATCCATTTTTGCGATACGGTTTTGGAATTCTGGTATCGACCTAATGCCTGAAATTTGAACCAACGCCGCGAATTAACGGAAGCTACTACCTCGGAGCAATGTATTACCACCGAGCCGGCGAAGCATGGGCGGTGGGGAACACAACACCAGAAAACAATAATTACGCTCTCGACCAAGACATTTTACCCCGACCAAACAGAGATATGGAAGATGATTGGGCCCGGGAGGTTGAGACTTCTTTGAAAACAATTCAGCAACCAGAAAGGATAGCAGGTCGATATGGATATGGAAGCGAAATCTTGTTTGATGAAGAGTAAGATTAGTAGATGAACAAAAGTTTCACAGACATTTCTCATCGCTTCTAGGTCTATGATGTACAATCCAAACCATCCGGCACGGTGGACCATCGATGGCAGCGGCCAGCTTGAACAACAAGCATTCACATTCCTTCACCAATCCTCGCTTAAACCCGTGTCTGTTATCAAAAAGCCAAAACTAGTGATCCCGCCCACCGTCATGACTGCCAAAGGGCCTCGAGGAGTTACAACCTTGGTATCTGCAGCTGTGGAATACGATTCTGATGATTCTTGGGAGGGATCGAGTGTCAACAAACGCGATGTAGATCTCGAAGCGCACATTCCAGACCAGAGTTTCGGAAAAAGGCAGCGTGGTATCGGGTATCGATTTCTGTTTGTATATCCTCGTCGCTACCTTCTCATCGGACTCGTCAACATTATTGCTGCTGCGGCAATTATTGCAACAGGGTTTTCTCGAGAGTGGGTGGGAACAATGACTGCACTCAACTTGACCATCGCAGTATTGATCCGTCAGGATATGATTGTCAACGCCATCCACTCGATCCTTTGCAAGGCACCTAGGAGTTGGTCCCTGTGGTTTCGAAAACGCTGTTCTAGGGTGTGCGCTATCGGCGTGGTACATTCGAGCGCTGCCGTAGCAGCCGCTCTCTGGCTCTTGGCCAACAATATTGGTGATGCCGCGTGCATGGCCACAGACCGATGCTCCGGAAGCTGGGGGAAACAGTCTGTTGCTGCCAAGGCTGTGTCATGGCTTCTAACGGTTTCGTTCACAGTGATGCTCGTTATTGCTTATCCGACTATCCGAAAGAGATACCATGGCCTCTTCAAGATTATGCATCAGCTTGTTGGCTGGACGATTATTGCTCTCTTCTGGGCTCAGGTAATTCTGACTGCCAATGATACAAAGCCTAAGGAAACGTCTTTAAGCAAGGCCCTCGTGCAAACACCGTCCCTATGGCTTCTTATCATATCAACAATATGCGTGGCCGTAACATGGCTCTGGCCGAGAAAGGCTCTAGTTTAAGCTGAAGCAAATTAAAATACGATGCGATTGTTTTTTTTAACGAAGATACCCCAGCAAATGAGACTCAACGCACCGTGATTATTTTACCATAATTATGATCCAAGGTGCTGTGAATTTTTCAAGTGCAGTTGTTTTGTAGTAATATAATACGTACGATGCAATGATCTCAAATGCCTGTACGCGTTGGTTTGATCTGATGGCTAGTGGGGTTACTTGAGCATAAGCTGATACCGTGCACCCTTAGCAACGACTTTCTCGCGAAACTCCCAAGACGTTTGTGATTTGCTAAGTATTTTTATTCTAATGCATAAACTATCATAAAGGCAATTAATAAAATGCATTGCATTAATTATCAAATATCCTTTATTCCTTCTCGAATCGATTTGTGGATTTGGCAAAGCCCGCTTACGCACAACCACGCCAAGATTATGTAAGAAGCCACGTTCTAGCAAAATTCTTCCAGGCTCAGCTCAATGATATAAAGCAATTGCCTCGGTGATCTGAGCTTCTTACACAAGCGACGCAATCTTATATCTAGTGAAAAATGACGCACCAAGCACATAACATCCCATGGAACGTCTTAGCATCAACTCTTCAACTAAAGGATGTCAATCCGTGCCAACATGAAGCCAAAAGTTTCCATGTGCGAAAGCAGCCAGACTGCGGCAAGAAAATCAGTTATTTTGCTAACGCTTTTGTTCGCAATGTATTGGACCATGCGCGAGATGAGCGCAAAAAGTATCCCAAGTACCCCAATCGTCCAGCCGAAGATGATATTGTTCTGAGCGACAATGTTGCAAAGAAGATCAATGCGACAGTCTATCGTTGGCGGCTCAAGTATAGGCGACCTGGGGAACTTGGCCCCGTGGAGGAACCTTTTCGCGCGGGACTCTGCCGGCATATGAGCGAGATGGAAGAGTGCGGGTGCCCTTTGCCATTTAGAAAGAGGAAGATGTCTGCTTTTTTGAAAGATTATATGCCAAACGCTAACGAGTTTGAGTTCTTTGATCTCAATGATGAAAGCTTTTTTGGCCTCGAAGTTATCAAGACTCTTCTTCTATATGGGGAGATGGAAACAATATTCCGGATCTGCAGCCACCCGAAAATTGTCCTGGAATGCTGGTGGGATCAGAGCTTTGGCCCAAATTCATATCCAGACCTTGGTTGGGACATAATATGCCGTCTGGCCATGGATTCATATATTCTCTTCAATGTGTTACACTGCTTCCCGGAGCTGTGGTCTAAGAATGGACGTCCTGTTGGCCACTATACCTCACTCAGGGTTTACCAATACCTTGTCCGTCGCTGCACCAAGTCTGGTTGGACATCTGAGATTCCCATGTATCCCCACAGACAATTCTTTGGGATCGAGGAGGGTCAATTTCACACACTACCCACACCCGCCGATAACGTACGTTGGTCTCACATCATGACTCAGACAAGATACTCGCGCATGATGTATTATCCCTATGGGTTGATGACATACAAAGATTTTCTGTCATTTGAAAAGCCGGTCACTTGCTATATGCCTCACTCTGAGGATGTGTCACATGTCCGATGGCTCCTCTGTCAAAAGGGTCTTCCCGTGGAACTGTGCAATTTCGTCCTTGAAACAGCATCGTATACTCCAAAACGCCGTCTATCCGTCCCAGACCACCCATTGCACCCCGAAAACCGTGCTGAATTGGAAAAGTATATGACATACTCCTGGCTACTAATTGTTAGGTGTGTGGCGATTGGACAAGTTTTGGGCATGGACATGGAATTTATGTTAAATAATATGGTGAGAACCAGCATCCAAACTCTGTTTGGTTGCAAGTGCTTCCAGTTATTTTACTCAATGGAAGACAAGAAGGACAATAGTTGACAAGTCTTCAAGCTTAATTAGAGGTACTCAAGGAGGAAAGATACGGTCGATAAAATGGGCTACGGACATGTTGTTTGGTGCTGGTGCCCTCCATCCGTATCAATTGATTATAAACTATCATCTAAGTTATTGACCGGAGCATATATGAAAAGGGTTCCGGGATAGTGGCTTCATCTTGATCCGCAAAAGAGGCAACCAACAATGACTTGGCTCTCCATCTCAACTCCCCTATCTAACTACAACTCAGCACTGTTACTTGTTTTATCTAAAGCAACATGGAAACTCAAATGAAAGCAGAAAGGTCAAGAAGATTTCCGAGCTGAGATATCTTGAGAGGAACCCAAGAGTTCCGGGAAAGAGAGATGAGACACAATACTTTTCGATCAAGATGCAGGGTAGGCAATGAACGCGTGGTTGGTGGCGCCTCGCACGTGTAAGCGAGGAGGATTCGACCCACAACCTAAACTCGGAGTTCACTAACTAGCTTATGTTATTAATAATCAGTGGAGAAGCCCCAACACAATCTGACGTTGGGGGGAGTTAATGAACTAAATTATGTTGAGACCGGCTTTGTAAGCTGTCCAAAGTTGTGTGTTATAAGCAGGGCAAATGCTCCTCAACTTACTAGGCCGATGAGATATGCATGACTAAATCCGTCTCACTAAACTTTTGACTACCAAACACACGAGCACTTATCATCGTTTAAAAATGGCCGTTGGAGGTTGCTTTTGCGGAAATGTCCGAATCGAACTTAGTGGCCAACCTCTCGCGTCTGTAAGTTTGCTCCTTGAACTTGGCTGCTGATTGAATTGATGATTTAACTATTAACTTTTGAACAGGCCCTATGCCACTGTTATGACTGCCGCAAACTTACTGGGACTTTATACTCCTACAGTTTCATCGTGAAAAGGGATGAGCTAAAAATTACCGGCAACCCCAAGGAAGTGGCAAAAACGGCAGATAGTGGAAACCATATCAAGAACTACTTCTGCCCAGAATGCGGTGGGTATTTCTGCAGGACTGGAAAGTCGTTGGCTGACAAATTTAGGAACTCCAATCTATGGTTTCAAAGTGACATCCTCTGGGGTCCCTGAAGAGACAGTAGTTCTTCGGGCGGGCCTTTTTGATGATATCGAAATGCTGAATCAGCATAAGCCTCAGTTAGAGATATTCATCGACGGGCGCGCAAAGTGGATCAATCCCATTGAAGCCGCAGGCCAGTTTACTGGTATGCCTCAGTAACCATGATTAAATAATTATGCCATAAGCTATCTGGGCGTTATCCTTTTTTATTTCTTGTCGCCTTGGGTACCGACGAGGCAACTTTGGTCAAACTATGACTCAGATAAAGCGGTCACAGTCCCAGCCACCGCATGGTAAAGAGAATTATCCAAAACTTGGGATTTCGATGGCGTAGAAGGTGTGGTCAAAAGTTGAGTTGTTTACGGGTGGTTGTTGATCTTTATATTCAAACGTTCACGTGACCTTGTGGATGGGCTCTGGAATGCCAACAGCGAAGAGAACTGGAAAATTTTCTTTCCGGCAAGAGCTGACAAAATAAATCATTGCAATATCTAGCAGCTACATCCGCTTGGTCAGAATTAACGAAGTGTGGTTTTGGGCGTGCATGGCATTGGAGTAGGAAAGCATGGAGATATAAGAGCGTTAGTGGAGAGCCTTCCTGCTTTCCAAGTTGAAATTTCGCAATGAGAATACATCAATTTTGCACTAATTTGGTGCTTCCGTCTCGTGACCAACTAGTTTATTGCAATAATTTCCTGGTGCTACTTGGGACTTTGGCATCCAAATTCATTCTTCTTTTCGATTGCTAGAGGAACTTCATAACATTGTATTCGAGCAGCAACTTATGTCACGACCTGGGCTTAAGGGCAACCAATTCTTGGCCTTGAGGAAACCGCTAGTTCTGGTTCCTGCTCCTCGGGTTGTTCGGCGCTGCCTATATTTAGAATGGGCCTGTCGAAAAATGGTATGGCACCACGGGCCCGGGCCATGGACCACAAGGATGATACTCAGCAGGATACGAGAGGTAGAGCATTGATTCGTCCCACTCTTCCTGGTCTGACTCGGGCAATTGCCCCACAAGGAAGTCAACTGCGTGCCTCGGTCAAATACGAGGACTTGGCCGACTATGATTGGCGCCAAGGGCCCATTGGCCGGTTTCACTTCATGGCGCTAGTCTAGCTGCCAAAATGGAGCGACGCCCACTTTAATTGTATTTTCTCAGGAAAAGGATCGGTATTCCGCGTTCTGTAGCATCGAACGGGAGGCCGCCTTTATCATGGCCTCCAAAACAGCCTTCATGTTGGCGAGCATTCTGCTAAGCAGTATCTTGGCATCAACCTGCAATGCAGCATATGTTCAGTTCCAGAGCTGCCAACATGTCGACACAACCAACGAGACCGCTACTGACCCCGCCCGAATGGTCCCAGAGAGCTTCCGTGCTGCTCTCGGGAAAACGAGGCACGGCGCAGATTTGAATCTCACTGTCCTGGGAAGCTATCTCAGCACCGACAACTGTGATGATAGCACGTTACAGAACATGATAGCGGACATAACAGTCACGAATCTGGAAGGTATACGCCATTACCAGGGAAGAATCACCAATGCATCTTGCATCAGTCGTACTGCGCACTTCCCCCGGATGGAATTCCGTATTACATCTACTATCGGCCGACTGTCATCTCTCGATACAATAGATACCAAACTTGAGTTGCATACCGCAAATGGAACTTCTTTTGGTTGTGCAAAGGCTACTCTAACTCCAGAAATCGGACACTGGGCACAGCTCTGTGGATTTCTGATCCCAATCGGGGTTCTCTGCCTTGCCATTGCTGTCGCATTCTGGTCATTTCGAAAACAGGGGCATGGCTTCGATCATGAGAATCCGGACGAGCCAACTCAAAGCCGGTATTACGTCACGAGAGTTGCAGATCTTATGGCCTATATCCAATTCATCTTTTTCTCCGGCGCCCTAAACCTGCAATATCCAGGGTTCCTACAGCCCGTCATTAGTCTTTGCGGATGGTCAATGCTGATGCTGTCTTCGGGTCCGGTAATGACAAAATCCATATATTCTGGCACCAAAGATGGAATCTACGAGACTAATGGAACAATTACTGGAGCCCCTGGGTTGGAACTGATTACCCAAATCACCGCTTCACCGCCAAAGCCGGAGACGTGGATCAACACTTTATCCCTGTCAATTTTGCTTTTCGTTTTCCTCTACTTTGTCGCTCTGATCGGTGATTTCCCGCTCTTTCATGGCGACAAAGGCTCATTTGACAATGCTCAACCCGCCGCCCAAGACCTCTTGAAGCGACTCATTGACCGTTTGTGGAATGTCACAAGGCTGTTTCTTAGCTACTTTCTGCTTCCACTCACAACATGGACAACCTATCTCCTCGCAGATGCAGTTATTCACCCCCGCATATCCATAGGAGCTATATTTGTACTGGTGCTTTTGACACTAGGTTTGTGGTGGTTTGTATCAAAGTCTGGGACACGCGACGTTGGATACTTCATAGTTCCAGCATTCAAACACACAAGCCTACCAGCTCAACGGAAATATATACGGAACTGGCCTGCATGGGCCGCGTTGGCCTTTATGGTGATTCGAGGTTTTGTGATTGGAAGCCTGCAGTCACAAAGATGTGCCCAGTTTGCGATTCTGGTGGTATGCGAGGCGTTTCAGCTAATATGCCACCTCTGCTGGGTCGGGGTATTTTCATTCGGTTGGACTCCTAGTATCATTTCGGGGCTCCGTCTCGTCACATTTTCACTTCATGTTGGATTTCTCCCTGGCATAGCCAACCATACCTGCAAGATGTTGCTAGGATATATTGTCTTGACTCTGCACCTTTCCACCCTTTGTGTTGTGTTTCTGGCCCCAATCACCTTGGAGTTGGTGAAACTGGCGCTTGGACGGCCAGCTGACCGGTCGAGTGACGTGGGGGTTGCTTCTTATGTAAGTGGAAATTGCCATATCCAGATGCGGATCTTCTAACACGAAGTTAGAGAGCTGAGAGTTCTTTGGCATCTCAAGAGAGCCAACATTCGATTAAAGCCTCTTCAATTACTTCGTCCGCACAGGATGTGGCTGAATCTCAGTACGAAGAGATTGTGCGCCTTATTTCAAACTTGGAGCATAATATTCTTAAAGGGACACATGGCCGTGGTATCACAGTCGTGGAGTTAATCTCGTTCATCAAGGAGGTTCAAGGAGAAGATGTCGAAACTGAGATTGCGACTTGGGAACCACTCTTGGCTACTTTGAGGCGCATAAGCACGACTCAATATGCATCCCGGGGCGAGTATTCTGAAGAGAACTCATATTTATCAGTTAATGCGCTGGTAGATGTCTTACTTTCATCTACTAACCTCGGCTTGTTGCAAGAGCCAGAAGAATACGATTTGGACGGCCCGATCAACGAATATTTCATATCCAGTTCACACAACACATATCTACTTGGACGACAAGTAGTTGCTCGATCAACTCTCCAGGGATATGTTTTAGCTCTCATGGATGGGTGCCGCTGTATTGAAGTCGACTGTTGGGATGGACGTCATGGACAGCCAATTGTCAAACATGGTTATGCCTTGACAGCATCGGTCAGCTTTCAGGACGTGATCAACGTGATTCACGAATACGCATTTTCCACATCGGAGTTTCCTTTATGGATTTCCCTGGAAGTTCACTGCAGCGGACCTCAACAAGAGATTATGGCCAATATTATGAAAAAGACCTTCGGCCACAGCTTGGTTACGGAACCCTTGGATAAAACTTCAAATCAACTACCTTCTCCATCCCAGCTACGAAGGAAGATTTTAATCAAAACAAAGATTTATGAGAATTATGACACAGCTATCCCATCATCAATAAGCGAAGAACGCTGTAAGAATAGCACAAAATTGACAGCTACGTTGCCAACGTCAGCGCCTCATGGCATAGAGGATCATTCTGTACCGATGTCAGTTTTGAAGCCAGCAAGTATAAGTACTAATTGCGACCAGTCTGTCAGAGAGGGCGACGAGAAGACAAGAACAAAAACAGAACCACATTCAAAACAAGCCTTGGCAGAATTGGCTATTTATGGCCCTGGGAGAAAGTTCAGAACAGCCGATTGGGCCGATGCAGAGAGACGATACATTTACTCACTGTCGGAATCAAATTTTAAACATCAAACTAAGCTTCAAAGCGATGTCAAATCTCTCGACTCTCTAAACAGGAGGCATATTATGCGGGTATACCCCGATCCAAACCGAATAGATTCATCCAACTTTAACCCCCTTCGATGCTGGCCATATGGAGTCCAGATGGTAGCAATGAATTACCAGACCAATGATAACAGCATGTTAATTCACAAAGCCATGTTTTCTCATGGGACCGACGCTTCCGGCTACGTGCGGAAACCTGAACTACTCCGGCAAGTTCCGGGCTCCGTATCGACGAAAGTTTGGTCTGTTGACCTTTCGATAACTGTAATCATGGCCAGAGCACTGCGCTGGCCCACGAAAAACTTAAAGAGCACTCAGGAACCCTTTCTGGTTGAATTGGAAATTCTGCTTCCTGAGGATAAATCGTTAACTAAAACAAGCTCTGCGGACAGCATGTCAAGAACTTGCTTGAGAGCGCAAACCGAACCAGCTCTTGACCAAAAACAAAACACCATCTTGGGCCAGAAATTGTCATTTTCAATAAAAACACGCTTTCCAAGCCTCGTCTTTGTACGTTGGTCTGTGAAGAAACTAGCCAACAACCAAAAAGCTCTGAGATCCGAAGCTCCTTTGTCTCAAATCGGAAAAGTCGAAAATCTTAAGATAGGTTACAGGTCTCTGCCGTTAGTAGCATCTCCTTTAGATAAAGCGGTATGCGGCTATATATTTTGCAAGGTTGAAAAGGAAATCCACTAGAAGATAAACATAGACTGTATAATTTGTTGTATTATATAATGACCTAAATCGGTAGCGATGAATGCGAAATCTGTTGAATTAAAAGTTTTTCACATCCAGATCTGCAACACAAGCATGAATCTAATACCATTGAATGCTCGTCTGTCGAAGGAAACAATAGATTCATCGACACGTTTAAGACCGACGCTGTTGGAAAAGTCTTTGCAGATGGACATGAGGATGCTCATAATGATTGGCCATTTAAGTCATGCACAATGGCATGAGCAGTTGTCTGCCTTAAATCATTTTACCTGCCTACTGCCTACACTAAATTACAGAAACGGGAGCCCGTCCAAGGGATTCTCAGCTCTACCTCACTCAGAAATAAAAGACCTCTTGTCCATCTTTCCTTTATCAAACCGCGCCACTTCTAATCTGAAGAATCGCCAACTACCGCCCGGCCATCAGTGCGACGAATCCGTCGCTCGTATCGCAAGTCGCGCCACTTTTCGTCCACAAACTCAATGGTGCCATTGATGATGGCGTTTTCATACGCCGTTCTTCCATCGACAGCCAAGGTGCCGAGAGGAATACCCCTTTCCAGCAAAAGCGTGATCATTTTTGCGATCATTCTAGGTCGGTCTCTGAGGTATGTGGACTGGACCAGTGTCGCATGTTCTTCTCGAAGAGGTTCCACTTGTTCCGGTGTGTCCAACAGCTTGCTCTTCAAAAATTCGTCAAAGGTTGGCAGGTCATCGTCGGATCGGGTGTACATAGGATAGCCCGCCGATGCTTTACACAGACGGCAGAACTCGGTTGAAATCGTCCAAGTTGTATCAAAATCATGTTCTATTACCCGCGGTTTGAGTCCGCAAATGCGGTGAAGAACGGTCTGTGGATCCACACCTGGCATGGTATGAAACCCGTGGTTGAGCATTACCTTGAGAGCGTCGTGTGCTCTTGGCAATGTGCCGAACCTCAAGTATCCTCTCACCCTGGCGGAGCTGAAGAATGTCGTCAGTGGGTTTTCGTCGTCGTCTGCCTTTTTAGTGGATTTGTAATAAGGCACCAACAGGTTGATGGCCCAAATTAGGTTGTTGTGGTAAAGATTGTCAATGGCCCAGTTGATGATGTGCCTGCCTTCGCTGGTGTAAAAATGCAAAGGTTCCAGAGATGATGTAATGAATGATAGAAACTTTGCCTTTCGCAATCGAGGAGTAATGTAAGACCCGCTCGGGGACTTGCGTGAATGATCAGAGAAGTGAGGATCTCTGAATTTCTTCCACCAGCGGAGTGGATCAAACCACAAGTCGTTGCTGATGTTTTTAATGGGGGGAAATCCTAGGAGAAGGCATTGAAGAACGGTAAACGTCTCCTCTCCATTTGTAATTTGCCCAGTGTGCCCTCTTTCTGCTCCTTTGCGTAACAATCGTTGAAACTTGTCTACCGAAATCCCGTCTCCGGCAGCGAACATCAAGGGGGAAAAGCCACGTGGATGTATAGAGACTTGGTTGACATTTGCACCAAACTGAAGCAGCTCATTGAAGTGGCGGCTCAAGCCGAGTCCCATAGCCCAGACCAGAAAGCAAATATTGATCGGGTCAGTCAAGTTCGGATCAGCCCCTCGTTGGAGGAGCGTCTTGACACTCAGGGTGCATTTCTGGCTGATTGCAAGTGACAAGAGTCGCTCAGAACTGTTGAGGGTGGCGTTGGGTGAGACTCCATTGTCCAGAAACATGGACAATAGTTGATCGTGGAACTCATGACTTTCTCTTGACAAACATTGAGCCACGAATCTGGAGAAATCGTATCGCAGGGCAAAGTTCATGGCGAGGGAAGCTTCCGCATATATATGGGCAACACTCAACTCGCTTTGCTGAAGGATAAGCCTGATAACATCAAGGCGCTTTGTTCCAATAGCAGCGAGCACAGGGCCGAGATTGCTGAATGGGGTCGGCATCACAGGCGTGGCAGCCCTCGCCTGAGCGCCGTGGTCAAGGAACAACTTGACGATGTCGTACACTTCATTTTCTCGAGTCTGTGCGAACTTTTGGAAATTAGGAAACGGGAGAGAGTCATCGGTCGTGTTACGCTTGAATATATGTGCCCCGACGTTGGAGTTGCGCAACAAAAACAGCTCCAAGGGTGCGCATGCCAAGTTTCCCAGGTCGTTAATGTGGGTATTGCCAAGCCGCCTTCCAGCAGATAGCAATAACTTTGCCGCCTTAAGGGAACGTACATGGGTTAGGGCCACTGAATGCCGCGTAGCCCATAACCATCGAGGCCATGTCGGCGCTTCGTAGTGACCCTCGCCTGATTTCTTCTCAGCCAGATCCGAAACCTCCTTTGGTGTTGCTTGCTCGTTATCCCAGCGTCCCAGCAAAACTTTCATAACGGCTACGTTGTCGAATTTGGTAGCCAGTATGAGCGGGCCGCAAGGGAGGTCTTCCTTAGCCAACCATTCTCCATGTCGAAACCGCGTCGGGAAAACTCGAACCTCCTTTGGATATGCAAAGTAGTCCCCGTGAGGTCCAGGCTGCTCCCGGCCGTGGTAGAATGCCACGTTCGGAGAGGCACCAACCTGAAGACAAGCCTTGGCCAAGGCACTGTCGTTGAAAGTGCAGGCCCAGAACAGAGAGTTGTACGTCTTGGATTCAATATCGGCCTTGAGGAGAAGACGATCCAGGGTGAAACCAAATCTGCGACAAGAGAGAAGGAGGCTTTTGATGTCGGCGGGGTCCAGGTGATCAGCGATGTACACCATGACCTCGTGTGGCATCTTGTCGAGCCTTCCTGGCTGAGTGTGGTCTGTTCAGACATGTGTCAGCGGTCATTTGGACTCTTGAAAAGATATACCGAAAGCCATACCAGTAGGCGCAGCCATGACGGTGTGAGGGCTCGCTTCGATCTTGAGTCTCAGGAGGATGAAAAGAAGAAATTCTGATTTTGAATTGGGTAGAGACAGGCGCGGCTGTTGCTTGGGGGGAGCAAAGAAAAAATAATTAAATCACAAGGGTGAATCACTGACGGTTCGGCAGCTAAGTCTCTGCAACAATAACTCCAGTCACTCTCTTTGTCCTATAATTTAGCACGTCTTCACTCTGTTTGCTGCACGATTGAATTGTGGAGATAAGCAATGGATGGATGCCAAGCGCTATATTCATCTGTGAATCCCTGTTTTAACAAATCCGTGATTCAATGCTATGTCAACGGCACCGTATCCTCCTGGCCTTCCTCTTCCTCGAGCTTCCAGTACTTGAACTGTCTTGTCGGTAGCTTCATAGCAAAAAGACTGTCGATCTCGGCCACCGTTCTTCCCTTCATTTCCGGCAAGAAGAACCAACTCAGGATTAGGGCAATAATACATAGGCCAGAATACACAAAGCCCGTCTTCGCTCCCAGGTTCCCTCCGTCCGGGTTATATAGCTGTGGCAACACCAGGTTCATCACAACAGACGCGCCTTGCGAAATGACACCTGACAGAGCCGTGGTTACAGCACGCAGCTGCATGGAGCTTGTTTGTCCCTGGTAGGCAAAGCTGGCTGGCCAGGCTCCTACTCCACACACAACGATGACGGCAATCATCGTCCCTCCCGCGAACCAGACCGCCCCACTTCCTTTCAAGAACCCAGATACTCCCATGGCTCCCCAAATTAATGTGGTGATTCCCAATGTCACCAGAGTCAAAGTTCGCAAGCCGGCGCGTGATAGGACCCAGATGCCAACGGCGTTCGACACCATTCCAGCCACGATACCGCCGACAAGAAGGAGGAGACTGGTAGTCGTTTCCATGCCAACTACTTGCAAGAACACGTTCGCACTAGCAAGGAGATCCAGCCCAAAGAGGGCAGGCAAGATACCAGCCAGAAGTACAATCATGGTGCGGCGAATATTTCGGCGGTTGAAGCATGCTAGGTACGTGGCGTTTGCTGTCAAGGTCCTCTCTTCCTCAATAATGATGCGAAATCTCTCAATCGCCGTATACTGGTTCACTTTTGGCGCGTATAGTCTTGTCGCAGCTTGGATAGCCTTTGCGTCTTGGCCTTTGCGGAGGAGGTAAATTGGGCTGTCTGGCATGAAGCACGAAAGACCAAACGACGAGATTGACAACACCCACATCGACGCATATGCAGCGAGGTAGCCTCGGTTTCCTTTCACCCCTTGGACTAGATACACAGCGAGCGATCCAAATAACTGGCCAAGAAGTGTGAATGTCGGGAAAATGGCCATCGCTGGGCCCTGAAGACATGTGGGTGCATTCTCGGAGACAAAGGTGGTGCATGTCGTCGAGAGGAGGCCGACTGACATGCCCTGGATCGCCATGCCGCCTGTTATCATGATGCGCTTTCCGTTTTGGGGCTCGGGTAGAAAGGAGAAGAATGTCAGCGACACGGCCACGGCAGAGAAAACGCTACCAGTCATGATGCTGAACTTGCGCCCTATGCGATCCTGCAGCCAGCCTCCCAACAGAGCGCCGATGGCCGAACCAGCGGGAGGCATCGCCATCCAAAGGGAAAGCCAGAGCTTGGGTATTATCTGCTTTCCCTTGTACTTGTCGCCGTAGTCGTTCTTGAACTCGTCGACGCCGTTCATGGCGCTGA
Organism: Calonectria naviculata; assembly: GCA_003031705.1. Classification (NCBI taxonomy): domain Eukaryota; kingdom Fungi; phylum Ascomycota; class Sordariomycetes; order Hypocreales; family Nectriaceae; genus Calonectria; species Calonectria naviculata. Next base: position 174,206 of record NAGG01000207.1, on the reverse strand, counting down.
TGATGAGGTTGCTGTAGCCCCAGCCGATGATGGCGACGGAGACAGCGAGGCAGTAAGCTGCGATTTTCGGAAACTTCCGAATAGCCTTCCCAAGCGGCATGTTCTCGTCAAGCTCATTCTTCTTATTTTTGGACGTCGAGGAAAATGAGGAATGTCTGTAATCTTCGTACCTGGACCCCGCTTCGGGCGAGGTTTGCCGCGAGGCGGCGATGGATCCCAACTCGACATAGTCGCGGCCCCGGGTGATTTCGAGTCGCGACGGATAATCGTAGTTATCCATTTTGGGGTTTGGGTTTTTTATGAGAGATAAAGAAATCAACCGGAAAACAGTGAGTGATGAAATTCCGAGCTCCCTACGCGGATGAGGCCGAGCTAGTCAGTGAATGTGAGTGAGGAAACTGGTGATGCAGAAAAAAAAAGAAAGAAGCACAAAGAGGATGCAGCTTCTAAAATACATTTGGATCTTCGTCAGTATACTTAGTCTGCTGCATACTGCAGAGATACTACTGCGGTCTCACTGCCGAGTTGCCATGATTGGGAAGATCGCATTCCTGCACAGCCCCCAATCAGGTTTTGCGTGTGCGAGTCCGAAGCTGGCTTTGCACCCTTGCTACCCCTGCGCAGCGGGGCTGAAGCGGCTGTCGTGCTCGCCAAACATCGGCCGGAGACCCTGTTTAGGAAATGCCATTGCGAGCCTGTACTAAGCGCGATGCCCCAAGGTCCATGTTGGCTTGTCTGCCTCTCATCGTTCTATCCACTCGGCTGTTGATACGTGACGATCCAGCCCTACGAGCAACCCCGGAGCCAACTCCCGGCCCTGGCCGCGTCCACGTCTTAGCCCGGGAGGCGAGGCGTAAAACACCGCATGTCAGCATTAGCCCTCGCAACAGCCTGCATCACACAAAATGCGCCCGGAGATAACCCAGCCCCAAGCGTAAGCATGCAACCGCCCACGAGATGCAATTGGCCGGTGAATGGCCCCCACAATGTGTAGCCGACACAGTAAGATTTCAATTTACCCTTCCGCGAGAGTTAACTCTCCAGGTTCCCGCTTTTTGCGACCTCCACGCACCATCCGCACAAGCAACGGTGATGTATTAGTCACTGGCTAGGCAGTTGGATGTAGTCTGGGACCAAATTGACAGATATTAAAAAATTTCTTATAGATAAAATAACTATTTTATTTATTTCTTTTTCTTTAATAAACCAACATTCTTGTCCCTTTGATACTAGGTATTTATCTTGCCTACCTACGCTGCTGGGAATTCCACGCAAATCCACAGTCAACCTCTCTGTAAGCATCCACTGAAGAACCAGTGCCCCTGCTACCCGTAGCGAGATTCGGTCCTACAAGCCAAAGCAGCAATACATCACATCCATCGCGACAAACATAGTAAATAAAAACGATAATAGTATGGATATTGAGACTGTACTAATCGTTTTTTTTTTTTATTTTCCGGTCGGCTCCGCTGAACCGACATTTGTGCCATCAAGATGACGTGATGTTTCTCTTCTACAATGCAGCCATTCACGTGATTATATCTTGATGTCATGTCGCTGGCTTCACTCGCCCTCGCATCAAAGAGTTCGTTTTGTTTTTTGGCAAAGACTTGATTTTTTAAAGAATCATTTCGAAGCAATTTCAAATTCTTCAGCAAAGACTCACCATGGCCACGTTGGCGGCAGCTCCCACACCCGCGGTACCTGCTCTTGAGCTATTTTCGCTCCAGGGTAAGAACGCGCTCGTCACTGGCGGATCGCGAGGAATCGGTGCTGCCATGGCACAGGCCCTCGCCGACGCAGGAGCATCGGTTTGCATCGCTCAGCGAGATGTTGGAAACACCTCTACAGCTGAAGCAATTCGTGCTAGAGGCGGAAAGGTGGAGATTGTGCTCTGCGATCTGTCCAGCATGGATGATGTAAAGAGCGTCTTTCAAAAAGCCTTGGAAGTTATGGGCGGTCGGATCGATATTCTTGTCAACTGTGGTGGCCTGCTTAAGCGGCAAGAGTCAATCTCGGTCACGGAGGAAGACTGGGACAGTGTATGAAACCTCCAGACCAAGCGATGTTACTCAATTATTCAAGCTTATAAATTACAGGTCATTGATGTCAACCAAAAAGCATTGTTCTTCCTCTGCCAAGCTGCGGCTCGACACATGATTCCTCGGAGAAAAGGGAAAATCCTGAACGTTGCGTCCATCTTCAGCTTCATCGGCGGTGAAATTGTGGCGTCCTATACTGCTTCCAAGGGGGCTGTTTCGCAGTTGACCAAAGCTCTCAGCAACGAGTGGGCCAAGTACAACATTCAAGTGAATGCGATTGCACCTGGATCCATTGCAACGGACATGTACGTTCACAAGTCCATACAAGAATACAAACTGGAGCTAATATGGCCCTCGACAGGAACACCGACGTTCAGGCAGACCCTCAACATTACGCCGCCAGAACTGCTCGCTGTCCATCTGGCAGATGGGGTGCCCCGGCAGACCTCGCTGGCCCTACGGTATTTCTTTGCAGCGACGCTAGCCAGTATGTCTCGGGAGAAGTGCTTGTTGTTGATGGAGGGCATTTAGGACGCTAGAGAGGGAATAGAAAATTATTATTTAGAACCTTACATTAAAAGTTTTCCCTCGGCCGACAATGTCACGCTGTCTAGTCCTCGATCTCCAACAGCAAACAGGACAACGTTCTTCATATCCTTAACATGCCATGCACAGAACTCGCGGCCGCCAGCGTTGACCAATAGCTCCTCTATCTTATCAGCATTTGACTTCGCTGACGAGGACCAACTCGACAACCCGGCGTTGGCTTTGAGCTCTCGGATTTTAGACAAGGGACTCAAGCCTCCCTCGAAATATCTCAGCTTGTATGTGACCCATCCGTCAGGCTGACCCACAGCATTCGGGTCGGCTCCGTTCTCTAGGAGAACCCTCACGTCATGGATCTGGAGATGGGAGACGGCTAACTGCAACGGCGTAACTCTGACGCCGTTGGGGTTGACCGGCACCTTGGCGCTTATCAGGGCGCCGAGCGTCTCATCTGCCATGTCCGACCGGTTAAAGCGCTCCAAGGCCCAGATAAGTAACGAATTTGTATGGTCTTTGAGGTGAGCACCACATCGCTCGAGAAGCAGGAGTAGATATGGGTATAGGTGGTTCCTGGCTAACCATACCATCATCGACCTGTCCTCCCAATTTTTGACTTCATATGAAAATATTTCGGCAGCCTGCTCCGGAGAATACTGGAGCAGAACGGCTGTGGTGGTGGCGTACAGACCCTTCGTGATCAGGTTCAATAAAACGCTCACATCGGCCCAAGCCGGAAAATATTCCTTGACAGATTTTGCCCAGATGCCCAAGTGGTCTCCAAAACGGCGATCAAACACGCGTTCATAATGCGCCGTACGAGGGTCCATGGCTAGGCTGATTAGGTCAGTCATTTCCTTATTGCTTGCAATCACCGTATCCGCAATCTTTAAGAGATGCAGAAATTGTTTTTCGCAGTACCGTCTTAGCTCTTTCTGTAGTTGGTTATTGCTGTTGTCGTAAAGCTGTGCTTGAAACATGGCCTTGACCGAGTAGCTCATCGCTTCAGAGGCCGGCAGATAGAACAACGACGCCGAACATCGGGCGATGCGCGGTGACTCAATGTACTCCTTGATGGTGTAATGGGCGAGCCGGGCATGCTTCGTTTGTCGGTATGGGTCGCTATCCATGAACGTGCTGATCAAACAGCCCATGACCTCTTCGAAAGCTCCTTCACTCAGCTCGTCCTCCTCTCGAAGCTCCATCGTGCCTTCGTTGGAGTTGCTTGCAGACACGAATAAAACCAAGTCTTCCATAGGTACTGAGGATACGCAGCTAAGAAGGCACAAGGCACTTCGGACCATTTGCATCCACTCTGCTGGGACACCAGAAAGAATACGCTCATACGTCTCGTCCAATGTCTCTGGTAGCTGCTTCAATGCCTTCCAAACAGCGGACTCGATAGGCATCTTTTTCAAAACTTGCACCTGGCAAATGACTAATCGGAACCTGTTGATTCTGTGTTAGAACAAAATGACCGATTGTAAACTCTCAAAAGAACTCAACGATAGGTGGGATCACCGACATTCCATTCGCCCTAGATAACAAGGATTCCTTGATCCCGGTACGCAACTTGGTTGAGAATCGTTGCAATGCTCGATCCGTGCTGAGCTGGTCCTCCAAGTACTTCTCTATGTCGCGATCTACAATGCCATTATACATGGGCAGTTCAGTGAATGTGTTGAGATGACGCTCAATATCCACCTCTCTCCTGCTAGTAACCACGACGTGAAATGATGCAAATTGATCATCCGTTGCCAGATGTTTCAAAAACTCGGCCAGGGCCTCTCGCCTTTGTGATTCGTCAACGGCGTCCACACAAACCAGTATCTTGGAAAATCGTGTCGCTACTATCTTGATGGCCTCCACCAAGTCGTCCGACGACGGTCGGCAGTCGCTTTCGAACAGATTGCAAATATGTTTCGGAATATCCTCGGCCTTGCTACATAGTTGACTGAGTAACCAGGCTAGGAAATGACTCATCTCGTCGTGGTTTCGCGCATGGTGGCAATAATAGTACACCGTTGTTTTGGGTAAGGCTAGCTCCTTGGATGCCTCATGCTCGACGGCAAGTTGGTTTATTGATGGGAGTGTAATCTCGGTCTGTCAATATCAGCTCACACTCAAATCCTGGAGCGGGCAAAACCTACCTTGATATCTTGCATAATGTCGTCGCCATCCTCGCCATCATACTCATCAAATGCTTGTTTCTCATCCATGCTGTCTTTGTCTATTTTTCCAGGAATGTATTCGTAGTTCGCATCAGCTATACTCTGTACGTCGTCAGGCTTAAGGTTTTCGTCGCTGTGTTCATCTTCCTCTTCGTATTCTCCACTGGCGATTTGCATCATCTTGGTAATGAGGAAAGATGCTAGAATGGTCTTTCCTGCTCCAGGAATACCGTAAATCCATATGCCTCGAGAGGACTTACTAGTCTCATCAGTGTCGCCTAGTCTCCACATTCGCCATTCACTGGAAGATAGCACCCACTGGCAGGTACCATCTTGATGAAGATCCAGGGCCTGGTTATGATTGAAGGACGGATTCACAGTGACTAGCCAGTTTAGAATCTTTCTCCGACCCACGTCTGAAATCAGAACATTGAATTAGTCTCCAAATAACGTAATCAGAAATATGAGTGAACAAAACTCACTATCAAGGGTTGTACGGAAGGATCTCACGTCTTGGTTGATTTTCTGTAGTTGGGAGCTAGTAAAACTGTCAACATCTACGACAGTAGGACACGTGGGGACCGCAAAAGCCGCTAATTACTCACATCCCGTGGCTGCTTAACAGGAGGTTTATAGTGCCCTTATACGCGGTGAGCAAGTCCAGCAGTCTCTTTGCTCGTTCCTGTTTCAAAGGCCAAGCCAGCTGGAGTTTGAGATTGGCGAGTCTCCGACGCTTGCCTCGGGATCTATGTTCATCATCATCATCCTGCCTGGATTCTGTAGACTGAAATATCTCAGCAGATCCCAGCATGGAGTCGAGTTCCCGGACAGCACGAAGACACCCCTCTATTGGAGCCGATAGCTGGGCGTCTAGCACCGCCGTCTCGCTGTCAAAGCCGACGAGTACCTTGAGCGGCTCAAAAAGACCACTCAGGGCGGAGACCTCAATGAGAATATGTCTCAGGTCCTTGGGTGCATCGTGCACGCCCTCAATGTACTTGGTGCAGAGACCGATGACCTGCTTGGAGAATTGTAGAACTGCAATGATGCTGGCGGAGGTGCCAAGCGCCTCCATATTTGTACGCCCAGACAGCCCAGTGCTCGCTTCAAAAAGTGCCTGGGCCAATTAACTAGGTAGTTTATACGTATTCGGTATACTAATCAATTGGAGTCGAGTTGTCTTTTTGTCATTGTATTGGAAAGAGATGTTGAAGTCAGCCTTGCAAAGCGCGTGCTACGTGGTGAGACTGGCGGGTAAAATGCGACCGGGGTGCGACACGATAAGTCAGCCTCGCCGTGGGGCACAGCTGAACACAACCCCCGACCCAATGGGTGCCTGATCGTGAAGCATTCAGAAATGTTCAAGGTTTTTCGCTCATACACAGCAAAAGCCGGAAGAAACTTTGTAAATATCTCACCGTTTGGATATTGTACACTATCCATAATGATATGGTGCGCAAAGGAAGGTGTCAGTCCTTTTATTGCCAAGTCATTTCGATTGTGGCTGAGCCGAGGTTATGAGTACTGAGCGAGCGTATTATGGAGACCTTTACTCTACAGTAGAGTGAATTCTTGCCGAGTCTATTTATCGACACGACAACATAACCGGGGAGACTTCTGCAGAGCCTGACCTAATGCACATGCACATAGTGTTCTACGAAGAATTTCTCTTTAACGTAATTTAGTTTCGCTGAACACGACCTCGCAGAGCGGAAACATGCCCAACACCGACACAGTGGGCAGCAGGTCACATAGGGTAAAGGTGTGATCACGAGTTTTGGCAAAAAGAGCACATAAAAATTGTGAGAATTACTTTGCGGCCAATTCAATGATCTTTGTGCTATGGCGAGAGTTGTCGATTTGCACGGGAATTTTAATGTCCAGCACTGCTAAAGTAACTTTAGTAACTTTTTTGAGTATTTTTCCATCAGCTATTACTAAAAGAATGGCCAGAATTATTGCGCTAAATTGCTCACTGTTTGTATTTTGGTAAAATTAAATAGAGAAAATACAAAAGGCACGGCCTATTCCTTCAATGTCGCCTTTAGCTCGTTGTGTTATTTTGCCGACACTCGCGATCGCACCCTGAGTGTGCTTAGGAGTAGCTAAAATTGCAGTGAAACGAACTGGCAGGGTTACAAAAGTAATAAAGCTTGTCCAGCTGAGGGATGGTAGCGGGGACTACCATGCTCCTCCCTCTTCTTCCAGTCTAGCCTCGGCATGAACTTGGATGTAGCAATAGACCTCATGTCACCATTTATCCCTGTTCCTATCCCTTTGAGTGCCGTAAGCCGGCATCCAGGTACCAGGGACAATTAAATGCCAACGACAAAGCTGCAAACTACGTTTACAGATTTCTCTCGCCAATATCACAAATCTACCGCTATTAGGTATGTTTTTATTTGTATAAAGCCATATCGTATTTTAACGATGGTTTTTTTTTCGTTGTCGTGAATATAGAGGGATACCCAAGTGCAGGCTTACGGCACTCATAGGGATACATTGTTGAAACTGAAGTGAAATTAACTCAGTGTGCGATACGGTGTAGTAATAATCTAGCCAAGTGTGGCAGCATGTATTAAACAGACACCATCATTCAAGTAGCGAACCTTGGGCTATTTTGAATTGAATATTTTATTAATATGCGGCCGTGAATGTGCATCTGTCTGCCTGAACTCCATCCCAAATAGTTTGCCACAAAATAAATGCCAAGTAGGATTCTGAATGTAAATATTGTAACATTTCTAGCCCCTAGAATATTCGTGTTACTAGTGGTCAATCGATAGCAGGATTGCATTTTCGACTTACAGTAGTTGAAGTGTGAGGTCACCGTGAATTCTAGCCTTGAGCTCGATATCAACCTCCAGGTTCAAGTCAAGACGCAACTTAAGGGTATCCTTTTGTCCACTGTCTTGCTGTTGCTGTTGCATCTGCTGCTGCTGTTGTTGCTGCTGCTGCATGTTCCAGTTGCTTTGTGCCATCTGGTTATCCTCGTCATCGAGCCATGATTGTTGTCTGCGTCGTGCTACCTTCTTTCCACCCTTTGTCTTGGTAGACTTTCTCGGTTTGCGGGCGACTTGCTTCTCTTCTTCCATCTCGCTTTCGTCGCGCTGGCCCTGGGAAAGGACCTCCTCATCCTGGCTGTGGGTGTCGGATCTTGCGTCCATTTCTGCGGTTGGATGTGGTGATTTGATGGCAGGCCTTTGGGCAGTATGTCAGTTTTGGATGCTTTATTGTCAAGGTGCCCAACATACCTGTGTTTAGGAAGGTAGCGTATCGAAGTTGCACCAACGCGGGGAGTTGGTTGGAATGGCTGCCACAGGACAAAAAATCAGACGCCGATGCAATTTTATTTCAAAATCCGCAGACGGTCACGGCCTATAAAATTCATGGTTCCAATGTCGGGATTGTCAAGAAACCGGATCCCGACTCGAAAACTGACGTGTTGGACGTGTGTATGTCATGGAATATGTCATTGACGATGTCATTGAAAAAGCACGCGATGTGACGCTAGAACCTGCTTCTGGACAGCCACGGTCGCAGGGGTGAGGGCGCTTGGCCAGGAAAGTGGGGTGCATCACCACCATTCGACGAACAATGCACTGCAGAAGTAATCAAATTGACTGGCAGCATCTCGTCGCAGTTAAATCAATACAATTAAGGAGAAACATCGTCGCGCGGGTGGTTTTTGTTTTGGTCCCGTGTCTTGCCTGACTTGGGGTCTTGGTGGTATCTTGTCGCCAGATGAATTACCCTCTCCGCAAACGGGATTGATCAAATTTCTGCTCCAGGTCATCATCAAAGGACTTCTGCATAAGCAGCGCTCATTAGCGCACATCCTGGAACAAGTGCGCATGTACGTTTTCATAGAATACCCTGCCATCTGTGCACCAATAATCGTCTGTCCAGCTCTCCCTGGATGATGACGCGGGGTATTTCCGGCCCTGCTGGGCCAATGACGTATGTATTACTCTGTTAAGCAATGACTATGTTGAATGATCTAGAGGGGAGGGGTACTCATAACCTGGTTGAAAATCATGTTGGATATTAATTCATTTATATATTTAACATAATGAAGTGCTTGCGCAAGCGTATGAATTAATTGCGGTGTGATCAGACTTTAGTAACTGGAAGAGAGAACTTCCGCACAGGCTAGTCACTTGATTGACGTTGAGGTGTACTGGACTTTGATACTGTCAGCAATACTAGATCCACAGAACACAGCTGCAGCACCATGCAATTTCTCATGCCGAGATTGTACAAACTTCTCGCCGCATGATACAGGAACAAAGGCTTCAGCACGTTTTGAAACGGTTTCAACTATCAACTAGACTCACAATTTACGTTCAGCGGAACAGCGACAGATACTGTGTGGATATTTACCAACTAACGCATAACATTAAGTGAAACACTTGCCGACAAAATAGTAACCGATCATCAGGCGAGAGCATCTCACCTAAATTTGGACTAGTGCTGTGACTCTCTAATTATGGCAGCGACACAACTCCCTCATGACTATTCCCTGCCAATCGATCTATCAAAGTTCATGAACATTGGTGAGAAGGCTCAATGTGTGACGTAAAATTCTTCTATCGGCACTTTCGGGCTGCTTTTGCCACTCGAAAGGCTGGTTAAATAAAATAATGACTATCAATCATTCCTGAGAGCCAATCCAAGGTCAATGAAGGTCTCGGCCGAATGGAGATGAACTAGATGCTGGTGAGCCATTTGAGAATCAAATTTGGTCGTGTATGGAATATAAGACTCCAATGAGCCATTCACAATTGTTCCGGGCATGCATGTGGTTGGGGGGCGAGTGCATGTAAGTCCATTGTCTTCAATGATTAAGCTCGCGAGAGTAACTGGAGAAATTACTGCTCCTGATAAAACCTAAGGGATACCGTTAGAAGGTTTTAGCAACCCATACTACTTTTCTGGGCGTAGCTCCCTAATTTCCCCAAGTTCTTGATGAAGTCTATGCAAATATGGGATTCGCCAAGCAATCTGCTTGGCGATGAACCAAGTGATTACTGCATCAGATTTGTCCAAAACCCCCTACTCCGATGCCATCCTTCTATAAATGCATAGCGTATAATTATTGTGACTTCCTACAGCAGGCTGCGAGTGTATTGTACGTCTGGGTAGCTAAACACATATAAGCCTACGAGATAGTCAACAGAAAGACGGACGAGCTTCTACAGCTATCGCATTTACTCCAGGTTCCGGACCTTGTGAAACCACCAATTTGGTTCAGTGTACTCGGCATTGAGTTTCGGCACTGCTCCCGAGGAGCACAAAACACAGGATGACAAAAATGCACGAATTAAACCACAAGTGGAAGGCCTGTGCCTAATCTTGCCATTTCTAGACATTGTCACATAACCAGGCCCACTTCGGGGCAATCCGCAGCCATGGTGTCATTGCTACGGGTCTCAGTGTGGGTAATGGCTTATAAAGCTGACTTCAAGTCCAAGATGGATGGCATTTCTCATATTCTACAGCCAATTGATCCTAGAGCTTGATCCAAAATGGCCCAATTAGCCTCTCCCCAGGCCACCATCGCGCCCTTTCCCTCCAAACCGCGTGTCTTCATTCTCACAGACATCACCAACGAACCCGACGATGCTGAATCATTTTGCCGATACCTCACCTACTCTAACCAGTTTACAACCGAGGGTGTTGTGGCCACGACCTCAGAGTGGCTAAAAAACAAGGTCGCCCCGGAGAATTTGCACCAAATTGTAAATGGTTACGAGACCGTCGTGGAGAACCTGAATGCCCACGTACACCCCGAATTTCCTTATCCGTCTGCCGATTACATCAGAAGCATCATCAAGTCTGGTGCTCCAGTACGTCAAATCTCTTTGAAACCTCGCCACTGACTAATTCTATGTTCAAGGTCTATGGCATGGACGCGGTTGGAGATGATATCCCACTCAGTCAAGGAGCCGAGCTGTTGCTGAAGAGCCTTACTACGCCTTCGAAAGAACCACTATGGGTGCTAATCTGGGGTGGTTCGAATGTTCTGGCTGGAGTTCTCAACAAGATTCGCAACCGGCCAGATGCTGCTGCTCTCCGGGCCAAGCTGCGAGTCTATGCTATTTCAGACCAGGACGACACAGGTGCATGGATCCGCCAACAATGGCCAGAAATATTCTACATTTGCTCTGTACACGGTTGGAACCAGTATGCCATGTCTACGTGGATAGGAATCTCAGCTGCTGTTGACCAGGGAGGCCCAGACCCAACCAAAATGTCCAAGGAGTGGCTGAAAGATCACATCCAGATCGGCCCACTTGGTGCCGTATACCCAGACCCTACATACGTCTTAGAGGGTGACACACCAACCTTTTTATATCTGATCCAAAATGGCCTCAGCTTTCCGGAACGTCCCAACTACGGTTCATGGGGTGGCCGTTATGACCCTGTCACTGTTAGCGACAAGGGCCTACCCAAGGGCCACTTTGCCGATACAGTCGATCTGGTCGAGGGTATGGATGGTAGAACTTACAATACCAACAAGGCCACAATTTGGAGGTGGAGGGATGCCTTCCAAAATGATTTTGCTGCGCGCATGCAGTGGACTCTGACTGATGATTTTTCCAAGGCGAACCACCATCCCGTCATTGACATTGACGGTGACGTTGGAATTAGGCCCATTCGTATCGAGACTAACGCGAGTTCCACCATCACACTCGATGCTTCAGAAACCTACGACCCGGATGGCGATGAACTTTCGTTCAAGTGGTACCAGTACCGCGAGCCTAGCGCCGAGCACACTTGGCACCTACGCGAGGTTTCTAACCTGGAGATTAAGAAAGTCAACGAGAGCGGCAGCAAGGTGGAGGTGACGGTTCCTCCTCCTGAGCTGTCTTGCATCCATTTTCGAGAGCAGCGGCAGATTGAGCGCGGCTTGCTTCTGCATCTGATTCTGGAGGTGACGGATAACGGAACGCCGCCTCTAACCAGCTACCGCAGAATCTTGATTCAGCCAATAAACACGAACTTGGAATAACGGAAAATCCTTGTGGTTTCGGTAGTTGATAATTAAGTCATGTTAATGGTACTATCATCTACCTCAACTACATCTGCTTTCCGAATCTCGCTGCCTCCCATAAGATCGCCTAACTTGTACTCAATGCCATATTTATAGCTTGTGCGTGATATCCGGCTTCCAGCCTTCCTCCATGGCAATTAACTCGGCTGCCCGCTCGCCAATAGCCAAAACAGTCACCATGGGATTTATCGAAGGCATTTCCGGGAAAACACCTGCGTCCGCGATGCGCAGGTTTTTGATCCCCCGTACCCGAAGCTGTGGGTCAACCACGGCAAATTCATCGCGGGTAACGTCACCCATCTTTGTTGTTCCTGCCGGATGATAAACTGTGTGCGCTATACGCCGCGCGTACTCACTAATGTCCTCGTCTGTCTGTACCTTTGGACCGGGTGCAACTTCTTTGTCGAGCCAATCGCTGAAGGGAGCTTGTTCGGCTATCTTTCTCGCGGCTTTGATCCCTGCGACAAAAATGGCAGCATCATAGCCTTCCGGATCGGTAAAATAGCGGAAGTCCAATGCCGGCTTTACGGTGGGATCCGCGGAAGTGAGATAAAGGCGGCCTCGGGATCGTGGGCGAGGAATGTTGGGTGTCATGCAGAAGGCGTAGCCCTCAGGGACGTCAGGGTAGCCCAGGCGAATCGTATGCATGGTATATGGGATCTGAAAGCAATGCAACATGATATCTGCCGCATCACCATCATTACCAGCGGCATTGTAAGCCTGGTGTCGAATGAAAACACCAGCGTCCGAGTCCATTGTGGTTTGATCCTTGGGTACAGGCTTATTGAGCTGCCACACAACCGTGGTCTCCGGATGGTCAATCAGGTTCTCACCAATTCCGGGAATGTCTTTCACAACGGGAATCCCCAAAGATTCAAGTTGTTGACGAGGTCCAAGACCTGAGTGTAACAAAAGACGAGGCGTGTCAATGGCTCCTGCGCAAATGATGATTTCCTTTTGGGGCTTCAACGTCACCTTCTGACCACCCCGAAGCGTCACGTCAATCCCAGTGGCTTTGTCGTCTTGAACATGCAATTTTGAAACATGAGCTTCAGTAAGAACCACCAAGTTAGGGCGTCGCTCTTGGCCCTTGAGAATAGGGTGAAGGTATGCGACAGAGGCGCTGCTGCGCTGTCCATTATCGGGATTGTACGAGACGTTAAAGAAGCCGACTCCTTCATTCAGCTGCCCAGTGCGAAGAATCTCTTTGTTAAAGTCTGGGTAGATTGGAATTCCAAGAGCCTCTGAGGCGGATAGTACCCAGTCCTTGCATAGCTGATTTCGGTGGCGAGCATGAATTGGCTGGATGGTGTTGCGGAGATTGTCAACGTGTCGCATCACGTTCTCAAAGGTCCACCCGGTGCATCCTTGAGCCACCCATCGGTCAAGGTCATGTCGGAAGGGACGGAAAGATATGAGTGTATTATGAGACGAGCAACCACCAAGAACCTTGGCGCGAGAATGACGAATATGACTATTGCCATTCGGTTGCTCAGTTACTGGATAGTCGTAATCCAGCTCTCCACCAAGCAAAGATAGCCATTGACGAAGGTCGAGCACGTTTCCAAGATCTATATCGGAAGGCCCAGCTTCAATAAGGAGAACATGCTTCTCCGGTAGATAGCTTGATAAACGAGAAGCAATGACACAGCCAGCAGTGCCACCACCGACAATAATGTAGTCAAAGCCCGCAGCGGCAAAAGAAGGCAGAGTTTGCGTTGCCATTGTACGTTTTTGTTTTAAAATGAAGATTGAGAGGGATTGATGCTATTGTGAGTTCAGAGTAACAACTGTAGACTTAATACACTGAAGTACGACCTATGAATATTCGATGATAGGAATTGGTTCATTTATATCCATCGTGACAAGAAGCTCAAGGTTGTTCATGGGAATCATCCACGGCAGCCCGGTTTCTAGTTGTCAACCAATAGCAGCACGGCGATACCAATTGGCATGCCTCAAACTACCGTATATTCCATAAGTTGCAAATGCGTCCATCAATCAAGCATTCTGAAATGCCATGTCAAGGTGCGCACAGGAGATGATTACACTTGCTGCTTTGAGTAGGTACTCTTTTCGGGAACTGCCCGATCTAGTACAAAGCGGGGCCTTGTTGGCATGAATTTACGGGTCAGCCTTCTATAAGGAGTCTAGCGCAAGCTGAGCAGTGACTAACCCTCTCTGGTAACTGACCAGTTCAGGCGAAGTCCATCGAACAGAGGGCGATCCAGACCGCATCATTTCGGCACGTTCTTCCACATTGTGCTAAGAAGGGTGACATGGCCCCTTATCAACAGGGAACCAACGTACGCGACCAAGAAATTCTAGACTAGTCATGTATCATTCAGATGAAGAATTTTACCGTTTGGAATACTGAAATAGGTATAAATATACGGGTGATGGACGATCACTCGATACTAACGTGTTTAACATGATGAGATTGTCTTCAAACTTGCCGGCAGATCACCGTCATGTTCCTCCTCTCGAACATAAATCTTCGTTCTACGCACTTCCAAAGGTAGTATGAGCATCACAGAAGCACCTCTTTACACATCACACACTTTTCCTGGGGAGAGGATGACATCCAGTATGTGGTAGTCACCCAAACTTATTCCTCCGTTTAAGAAGATAAGTGCCGCACAAGGGTTAGCGCGATAAGACGGCCCTGTCTCGGAAACCTTATGCTGCCCCTGTTGGCCACAATCTCTACATGGGAACGGCGTTGGATGAATCAAGACGAAGTGGTGACGGATTTACTATCACTTTATCCCAATATAACATCTGAATTGAATTTATTTATATAGTCTCTTAAATATTGCATATGAGTCTATTCAACAGGCACACCCTGCGTGGGTGTAGGTGGGCCAGTGTAGTTCTTGTGCCCCCAGAGATAATACCATAATCCAGAGATTCCCATGGCTGCAACAAATACGGCAGGTGCGTAGTTGGCGGTTGAAGGAGTGACAGGTGTAACAGTAGGCATACAGAATAGTGGAATGGCCAGCAAAGACCACGCTGTGGAAATGTTAGAAATGACAAGAAATCATGAAGGACGTGTAGAGTCAACAATACCTAGGGCAATAACATTGCAAAAAGCACCAAATGTACCAAGGTTGAAGCGTCCATGCTTAATCTGCTTTCTTCCCGTGAAAAGGTTGACCGCAATTGGGATCGCGTATGAAGTTGTGAGACACACAACACCCACACCCGAAAAGGCGCTAAACGCAGTAGAAGAACCAAAGTACACAAGACTCAAAACAACCTCAACAATTGTGCATAGACCCATGGCGTTCAAAGGAACATCGAGCTTATGGTTGACCTTGGTCCAAATCTGGGCCCCGGGGATCGCTCCATCACGAGCAAACGCCCAGACACAGCGAGACGAGGCGGTTGTGCAGCCAATTCCACAAATTATGGCCAGGACCATAAGTGGAATGAGCAAGCCGATAGCTCCACCTGGAGAGCCCATGGCGCTCTTCAGGATTTGGGGGACAGGCTGGGCTGAAGCGACCTCAAGAAGCCAGTCAATGTCTGGCATTACAAAGACTAGAGGAACAAGGAAGAGGAGGCCAGCGAAGGCGTTGATGAACATGGTCGCGACCATGGCTCTGGGCACCTGGATGGCCGGATCGCGAACTTCCTCGCACATTGAGATAATCATTCCCGTCGAGGATGTGGCATACGCAGCATGCAAGAGTCCGACACAGAATGACCAGCCATCAGGCCAACCTGAAGATGCTTTGAACTCTGTGAAAACCCACTTCGCGCTACGTAGGCCCTGGCTCCTGGAAACAAGAACAGCAACAACGATGGAAATGACACCGCCGAAGGTCCATATCACAGCGGCCGTCTGCCCAGAAAAAATAGGTCAGCCAACGATACACTCTTTCACTCTTCAATACCAGCTGTGGTCACTCACATCAATCCAGGGGAGCCACTTGTTTGCCAGGGCAGAGACGGCGTTGCAGAAGAATGTGATGGCGAGGAAGATCAAGAACACTTGGTAGCTCTCTCCGGACATGATTCCAACACCAGGCTCCTTTTCGAATACGTTTATGCAGCCTACAAAAAATAACGCGGTTCCGAAGTTGACCGCCAGTGTAATGGTGATGTTGCCCACGACGTACATCCAGCCGCAGATCCAGCTCGCTATACGGCGCCAACGCGGAGGCGAGAGCATAAAAGTTTGAAAGTATACGCCTAGTCACATAGTCAGATATTGGAGGCTACTTTTTACGGAGACGAAAAATTTGCAATAGGAACTCGCAGGTGTAAATACCTCCGGCGGTGGGGTAGACTGATGTGATTTCACCAAGAGAAACGGCAACAGTCACGACCAAAAGAGACACTGCGGCCCAACCCCATATAATATTTACGGGGCCTCCACCAACAAGAGGATAGTATAGCGTAGTGGCCAGGCCGTAAGGTATTGAGGCCAGCACGAATGACATGAAGGCAACTTGCAAAGTCGATCGGTTGCGGCTTAGTTCAGCATTGTAGCCTAGGTCGTTGAGGAGGTTGTCCGCGGTGTCCAAGACTTGCGAGGTGCCTGCTTGCTCATCTGGGTAGCTCGCTTTGGCAGCCCCCTGCTTTGAGTGCTTATCCATGGTGAACGTTGGTGGTGCAAGAGGTCGTTCATGCAGGGTAGGTGCTGACTATTGATGATGGAAGTTGTGCGGTTGGAGATGGTCGCTGGTGATAAAGGTGTAGAGTGAGAAGATGAAGGATAGAAAATAACAAAGGGCAGCCTCATTAAGTATAAAGGATAAGAGATCAGCAGATCCAACCGTCAAGCGCACACCCCGTCCGTTATCACACCTCTTCCTACGGCTTCTCCACAGCGACCCACCCCCGCAAAATGCTTCCCCTGATTTCGCATTAGCGCTATTTTATAGCATGTACTGATACGTAGGCATCCAACTCCTTGGGAGCCGGTATTCCGGAGGCTTATCTGCTACAACTCTCATGCTGGACCTACACTTTGACCAACGCCACTCTGTTCAGCTGGCAATGCAACAAGAGAACCGTCTGGTTAGTTCGATCACTGAGTGGCAAAGAATGAAAGATGAGTCTTTTTACAGGCACATGTAATGAGAGCAGCTGATAATTAGAACTTTGCCGAAACCTTGAATTCTTGATATGATAACGACTAACAAAATTCTTCGCCTGCCTTATCTATGTCAGTATCTCTGAAATTGAAAACAACTCCACGCGACGCCCGAACTGAGCAGCGAAAGATCCGCCCCGAGTCATCCGAGAGGTCCGGGTTATCCCCGTTGCTTGACCTTGTAGTTCTTCTTATCTCACCTCGGTGGATGTGTTGAGCATTTGATCTTCAAAAGCAGGCTCTTACGTAGACCGCACAAGATCGCTTATGATTAGCTATACCCAATGCGGTAGTTGCCTGTTTCGGTAACCCCTTATTTAAGTCAGACGTTTCTGATAATTGACACGCTACCTTCATTTAATCATCAGTACATGCGTAGGATCTGGCATCCGATTGCTGCTCCACATTGTCATTTGGGTGAGATTCGCCAGTGTTTTGTGGTGGACAAATGGCTCTCAGCTGAATGGACCAATTCCACAGCCATCAGGCAAGGGTCTGCTTGACTCGCTGAAATGATATGTTTCTTGTGCCCTTGCCTAGTGTCCCGAGAAAAAACCTCTCAAGTATATTGACATTTCTAAAATGCCCACTTGAAATGTCATTTTCCTGGGTACAGCCTTCAACCATCGGCCCCAATGACGTATCTGCTGAATCGTCTTGGCGCCTGTTGGCTGTCCAAGGTCTCCAAAACGCGGGGAAACCGTAACCATAACAAGTAACCCACCGCGGATGCGCTAACATATCGGCGGTCCGATTCCGCTGTCATCCCATTGCTCAGCGGCGGTCCATCCGTGCGTTGGGCCCATTCCAGGCTCACTACCCCGCAATCAGCGTGGCAAATAGCAGGCCAGGGAGGGCTCCCTTATCGCACATGAAACCCTCTGTGCCCAATGCTCAGCTTCCGGGTCTATTCCCGCTTGGGCAAAAATATAAGTTGCCCTTTTAGGCAGCTTACCACGATATCGAAATATAGTAAGCCGGATGCGCACCCTGCCTGCCGCCGGTATCAATCGCGCCAGTTGTGGGTTGAGTAGTGGGTTGAGACTTACACGGTGCTGTGTACATGGCGTTGATACGGGCTGAATCAGCCATCCATTTCCATCCCTCGATCTCTTTCCGTTGTCTTGACTCAGTCACTGTCTGCTGTCACGGATGATATTAGAAATCCTGGTGCTGGCGTGGTCCATGCGAAGGGCCCGATGAAGGGCTTCCCTGGCTGCTGGACTTGCAGAGCCAGACATCTCAAATGCGATGAGGGCCGCCCCATCTGCAACCGTTGTAGGCGTTCTGGGCGGCGATGTGAAGGATATGGCGTCAGGCTTGCTTGGACGTCCGTTCGATGTCCCTCAAATTATCGCTCACGGACGAGCAAGAAAACCAGACAGACGCCAGCATTCAAGGCATACCTTCCCAAGACTCTATCTCGAAGCTCTAACTCTTCTCGTTCTGGTCCAGTGGCGGAGGAGAGTGGTGAGCACCAAGTGCGAGACGATGACCTGACATGGCCAATTCATTCCGACGCCTCCATCTCATCCAGCTCCGATGTGTCTCGTCCTGTTATTAACAGGTTGTCTCGCAGTGAAATAGGTACACTGTTTGAGGATTTGGCGGTGACAGGACTTAGCAACAATCTAGAAGGGCTCGGAGACATTCACAACCTATCGCAACAAGATCAACGCCAGACCCAGGGTATAAATTCAGACACCAGAGATGATAGCGAGAGCCTTGCTTCTACAGCATCCGATGGCTTCAATATACTTGCAGCTACGAACCCCAGCGCCTCCAGATTATGCGCCTCAAATGCGGTTGACTTTCTGAGCCAACCCGCCCCGTCATCGAGAACGAACGAGAAGAGCCCATCCATCGATTTTCCATATGCAGTCAAGCCCGTAGGGACGGGATCACATCTCGACAACCTTAAAAATCCCGGTTTACGAGGACAATTAATCGAGCACTGGATTGTCACTCTATGTGATTCTTTGAACCCGATGCCTGGAATCCACAATCCTTTACGCACAATCTTCATGCCAATTGCTCTCGAAGGGGCTAAAGCGGATTTGAAAGCCTGCACAGGCGCAACGGCGCTATTCCACCTCATATGCGCGGCTTCGGCATTCCACTTACTGCAAATACGAAGCAAGCTTGCATCTCAGTACGATCTTGAAAACGCAGCCCTCGAGCACTACAACCTCGGCATCACTCATATCGGCCAGAACATACAATCTGCAAACCGTAGCCAGTATGTTTCTCTTCTAGCGTCTTTAATCACTTGCATTTTGAATGAGTCTGTCATGATCCCCACCCCTTTCTGGCGGCTGCATATGAAGGGAGCCGTGGAATGGGTAAAAGGCATCAACCCGCAAATTTGGCATCAAACAGAGGCAGCATATACCCTTTATCAGATGTTTATGGGAATGGTAACAATAATTCAATCACAGCTGCTTCTGAGTGACGAGCATGATCAAATATGGGAACTCCCATTTGATGCAACGTCTCTGCCTAAACCCTACGAGTTGGACCAGATTCTAGGACTGCCACAATCGCTGTTCGAAGCCATCACCTCAATAAATACATTTCATCGGCATAATCAAGCCCCAGGTCCCCAAAGTTCGGCACGTGAGTTGGAACAGTTTGCATCGTCCGTGGACCGGTTAGAGCTTGAAGTCTATCTTTCTGCTCCATCGAGAACAAATCCGCAAACACTGGATGAGTATGGTGACTTGCTATATCATCACGCCAATACCTATTACTTTGCGGCAATCATCTACATAAAGCGGGTAATAAAGGACGTGCCACTTGAAGATATCCAAGACTTGATTGAAAGCTCACTTTCGCATCTGGAAAGCTTGGGCGCGAGTGCTTATCAGACCTTTTCACCTCTGATGTGGCCGATAGCCATTATAACCTTTGATACCTGCCGAGAGACGTCTCAACTACGCATTTTGAAGTGCATCGACTCGTTTGTGGAAAAGTCGCGGTTGACTGTTTGGGCGAATCTTGCCAATCTGGCGCAAGAGATGTGGGCCTTGCGGAAGACGTCAGGCAACGCGAACTTGAAATGGCACAAGAGCTTTTTGTTGTCAGAAAACCCGACTCTGATGATGCTCTAGCATTCATTTATTTAGGGACCTTGCCTTATGAGCGCCACTCCTAGAAGTCTTTAAGCTGTAATGGCTGGGTGTTGTTACGATGGATTATTAATTCGCCCAACCAGCTGGTCAGCGACAGCAGCGTTGTTGTTTCTTCACCCGCGGTATTCAAATCACAACAACACCAGGCTAGAATGCGCCAGCCGCTAATCTTCTGTCGAAGACGCCATGGCGGAAATGCGCGTCACAATTCGCTGACCCAAGCCGTGGGCGCCTGGGGTGCTACACGGTGAGATTTCGCATACTTTTTATGTTGCCCGCAATTGCGGTGCTGTGCGCTTATAGACGGACGATGGAGAAATCCATGTACGGGTCGGAGTGATCGGCGGCACGCGCGTATTGATTCCATTTACCATGTCCACGCGGTCGGCATCCAATGGCGCGTAAAGTGTCCCTGAGAGGAAACACTTTAGCTTTACCGATGGCGGACATGACGGCCGGCAAATCCCATGACGCCCTTTGGGGGATTGTCCTCGCCTTGGCATCCCTGTCGAGTTGCAATTGGCATCTGCAAGCCCAGGCCCCCGAAAATTAGCTCGGATTCGGCCCTGCTAGTGAGTCTCATGGACGCCCTCCCCGCACCCGGCACCACGCTACACGCGATACGAGCAGCCGCACTGCGCTTTCGGGCAGGTTTAACCCCCCAGAGGCCGGGGTTGCCCGGTGTCTGTGAGCAGATTCGTAACGCGTGCGGCCGAAGCTAAACTCGCCGTGGAGGGGGGATGGACACGGTTTGCGCGCAAATCTGGGGCTCCAAACTGCTCTGTGGGGAAAACCCGGGGTAGAAATGCACAATCAGGTCTGATTAATGCTTGTGCATGATCAACTTGGCGGAAATGGGACGAGTCATGGAGCTTGGACTGGGACGACATTTGTATAAGACGCCCGCTCCTCGACATCACGGCCCCATGCGCCCCATCTCGGACCCTCATGCTCGGTCTTCAGTTGGCTGCAAAGGGCACAATTTAAAATGTCAAATAACAACAACAGCAATCTGGCGGACAAGGACGCCAACGTCGAGCAGGTCGAGGCCTCGCAAGACGCGCAGCTGGCCCACCTTGCCGACCAAGAGGACCACGAGACGGGCATTTGGCAGTCCTTTGTCGAGTACCCATGGGCCTGCGCCTGGTGCATCTACGCCTGCTGGTGCATCATCCTGGTGAGCTTCGATACGCAGGCCGCCGGAAGTGTCATTGGTATTCCCGAGTTTCGCAAGGATTTTGGCTATAAATATGGCAACGAATACGTCATCCCAGCAGACTGGCAATCGGCCTTTAGCGGTGCACCAGTCGCCACGTACGTCCACTAGAGTCGTTTTCGACAATATTTCCGAGTATCAATCGCTAATCTGCTATACAGAGCCGTCATTTCCTCCCTTTTCGCTGCAGAACTGGCCGATTGGGTCGGAAGAAAATATGTCCTGCTCGGGTCCCTTTGCATCTCCTTCGTCGCCGTCGGTATCGAATTCATGGCAAAGACAAACCCGGTGTTCTTTGCCGGAAAACTTCTCAACGGCTTCATGGTCGGTTCCCTCGCCACCATCATGGTCAGCTACATTGGAGAGATTACGCCTCTAGCACTGCGCGGTGTGTTTACCTGCTGCGTCGGTGTGGCCTACGGTATCGGCCCGCTGGTGGCATTCATTGTCATCAACTACACTGGTGACGTTCAATCGCGGTGGGCATACAGAACCGTCTTTTGTTGCCAATGGGGATTCGCCGGTGTCGCGTTTGCCCTGTTGCCGTTTATGCCAGAGTACGTTGATCCCGCATGTGTATATTCCGCCAGCTAACGTCTGCAGGTCTCCATGGTGGCTCGTGTCCAAAGGCAAAAGGGATAAGGCCTTGAAGAGTCTCCATAGACTGGGATTTTCTGGTGAAATTGCTGAGAAGAAGCTTGCTCTCATAGAACTCACTTTGGAGCAAGTCAAAAAGGAAACGGAGGGTGTGACATACATGGAGTGTTTCCGCAAGTCGAACTTGCGTCGTACCATTGTCAGCATCATGCCTCTCTCGATTCAGGCTCTGTCTGGTATTTCGTTCGTTGCCGGCTATTTCACCTACTATCTTCAGCTCGCAGGATACTCCACCAGCGAGAGCTATCGTATCCAAATTGCGCAGCCGGTTCTCTCTATCGTCGGCAACCTGATGGCAGCCGCCATGGTTGATAAAATTGGACGACGCAATCTGACCTTCTGGGGTCTCATCATTCTCACCGTTTTCCTCTTCATTACTGGTGGTCTGGGAACGGGAAATACCAAGCCTACCATTACCGGAACAGTCGCTTTCATTCTCATTTACAGTTGGTGGTATAACGTCTCCATCGGTTCAACTGCCTTTTCGCTGCTTTGCGAGGTCTCTACATCTCGCTTGCGCGTCAAGACCATCGCCATCGGATACGCCTTGCAAAACTCCATCAACGTCATGTGGCAGTTTGTGATCCCGTACATGTTCAACCCCGACAAGGGAAACCTGGGCGCAAAGGTCGCTTTTATCTTCGGAGGGCTCTGTTTCTTCTGTCTGCTGTATCTTTGGCTGTACCAGCCTGAGACAGCGGGACGTTCATATCAGGAATTGGACGAAATGTTTGCCAAAGGCGTTCCAGCGAGGAAATTTAAGCATTACAAGACCGAGGCTCAGGTTGAGAACGAAGCTGCGGCCCGTGGATTGGAAAAGGTATGAGAAATGTCGAATTACGAAACCATAAATGATAGGTAGATACTTTTCTAGATTCTCCCCATGCTATAGCATCTGGAGGCATACCAAATATCACTGTCATCGTTCCCTGTTGGAGATTAATTATCTTCGTATACTCTGTCTGACAAGCTAGTAACAAGAGAAACCATTGAACTACGTGGACATCGTACTATACCTTCGAAAGACAGCTAAGGCGGGTGAGTGAGGAGGTTTTGGCGAACCTTTAATAGGGAATCGATGGATACCAGTGGCAGGTCTGAAGGGCCCTGAAACAAAGCCTGGTTCTGCATCTCGCCGAAATCGTGGGTAGACGGTTAATCTAGTCGATCTCGCTAGGTACATACGCGGCCCGTTGCGATTCGACGCTACCTACCGCCTGCATTGTTGGCGATGTTTCCGAGGCAAGGCTTGCAGGGTGCAGCACGCAGTCAGTATGCCGCATCATAGCTGCAAAACGGCGCGGCATCATACCTAAAGTGGATTTTATAACTGAAACCTCACTGAAAACTTTTACTGCTACGTCTTCCTGCATGACTGATGAATGGTCTTTTAGTCGAAGTTCTTTTCGGCACTTAAAGACACAATGGGTCTCAGATCATAAGCTTTCGATTCAATAACTGGCGTAAAATTCTTCTATGGCGCTCGAAACATCAATCCGACTAAGGCTGCGCAGCCAATATCTCCGCTGATGGAACAGGCGGTATGTCTGCTTCATCGACGTAGTAACCCAGATCGCCTCTGCATACATCACCAACAGTCCACCCATTTCCAGCCCAATATTCGGAAGAATGTGTCTCGTACTCAAAATCTTCCCACCTCGGGTTGTCAAGGGTCTTCATCGCATGCAAGCTGCTACCAGGCCAGAGTCCAATTACTTTTCCATTGACCTTGTACCAGCTATTACAGTCGCCCTTATGCACTGTATTTGCAAAGAAACGGTCCATGTACTTGATCCAGTCATCTAGAGCATCCTTCTTGACGTCCATTGACTTAATATGATCCCGCGAGATTTTCTGGACCGCTTTGACAGTGTAATTGGCCATTGACTCCAAGATCAGAAGGAGTGAACCAGCACCAGTGGCCGAGTTGGGACCACCGACTAAGAAGTAGTTGGGGAACCCAGGGACAGAGATTGACAAATATGCTGCAGAGCGCTGTTCGTAACTTTTGGCGAGAGACAGTCCACCTTTACCGAGGATGGGAAAGCGGGGCATATGTGTAGCATTGAAGCCAGTTGCGCACACGATGGCATCAACCTCCCACTCAGTGCCATCCTCAGTAACAACTCCCTTCTTTGTTATGTGGGTTATGGGCGTCTTGATCATCTCAACGTTGTCTTCCACCAATGCTTCGAGATACCCTTGCCCCGGCGTCAGTCGGCGACATCCCGGTGCAAAATCGGGTTTCAAAGCCTCGTACAATCCCGGCTTCTTGGCTAACTTCTTTGACATCATCTCGCGCATAATCTCCGTGCCAATGAGACTTTCTGATGACCCGTGAATAAGGGCGGGAAAGTCCTTGTTAATGGTGCCCTCCACTTGGCGACGGAAGTCTTGGTAATGCTCTTTGTCATTGGTGAAGCGCTCGCGTTCTTCTTCGGTAAAAGTGTAGTTTCCCGGTTCCGAACTCTCGGCTAATCTTGATTCGGTAACAGCCGACCCAAATGGGGGACTGATCCATGTTCTCCCTCTGACAAAATTGAGGACACGAGGACAGCTCTTTTGGAGTTGAGGGAGAATCTGGATGGCAGAAGACCCGCAGCCTATCAAGGCTACCTTTTTTCCTGAATAATCCCTATTTTAAATATTAGTATTACAAATTTCTGTTTTCTTGTGAATCGCACCCGGGGTGCTGGGATTCTTACCAAGTAGTATCCCAATCGGCAGAGTGGACTAGTTTGCCCTCAAAATCATCAAGGCCTTGGATGTCGGGCCACTTCCAACGGTTGAGGATTCCAACAGCGCTGATCACAACCTCTGCTGTAATCACATTCCAAGTCACCTCGCCAGATGGCGATGTCTGCTCAGTCTTGACTGTCCATGTGCCAAGTTCATCGTTCCAGGTGGCTCCGACTACCTTCGTATTGTACTTGATCTTTTGATCAACGCCGTATTTCGTGGCAACGTCCTGGATGTACCTTTGGATTTCTGCTCCTTCAGAGAATAGCTTTTTCCATTGCGGATTGGGCTCAAAGGAGTACTGGTACGCGTGGCTGGGGATATCACAGGCCACTCCAGGATATCGGTTCTCGAACCACGTCCCGCCCAATCCCGAGTTCTTTTCAAAAATCGTTATTTTAGCGCTCGGGACGTACTGTAGTAGTCTGATGTACAGCCCGATTCCTGAGAAGCCAGCGCCGATTATCACCACACGCACGGGTCGGTCCTCATCAACTGGGCGGCCTTGCGGCATGTATGCTCCGTTGCTATGCCCGTTCATGATGACTTTGGGATCAACGCGAGATAATATTAAAGTTTTTGCAATCAATTAATGGGGAATCTCAACGGGTATTGGTTTAGCAGTTATCCAAGAGAACCAGAGACTTGATGTAGTATTTGATCCCGCTTTCAGCCATTGCTACGTTACGGGTTATCATTAGCCGTGGAAGAGGGGTCGGCAGAAGTGAACGGAATACAGCAGCCAATAAATGTGGAATATGAGGCCTGTATCCCCAGATTGTTTCAATTTTGTCACATTTCCGATCAATCGGGTCCACAAAACTTGGTTCCGAACCAACACATCGTAGCACATCGACCAATGCACCTCCGCAAATTACGCCGGCAGTGGGCTCGGGAAGATGGAGCAATGCAGTAAGCCGCCACGAATCTGAGCTGCAGTTTTGGTCAGCTGGCTGGGTGGGATACCGATAATTCGTAAAACAATACTTGCCAAGTTATGCAGTCAAGTTTATTAATACACTGGGGGCATTCTCCGTGGAAATGCGACGAGCATATTAATAATCGCTTACACATGAAGCCAAGATGAGAATTGCCATAGCTGCGTAGTAGCTTATGAAGAGCTCTGCATTGCCAGTATTATTTATGAATAGGGATGACTTATCCTCCTTACACTACATGTTTCAGATGACAACGACGCAACTCGCATTTACTTCTCCATCTCCAAACGAAATGGCACAAAACTGCAGTGCAGTATTTCTTCAATCTCCGCCTTCCAATCAATTGCACTCAGCGCTGAACATGTAAACTCTGATACCCACGACCATTGGAGACTAGTGAGATATTCTAGTAAAGCTTTAGATAGAAAGAGGAAAGTTTTCTCAAAAAGTGGGATTTTGATGTATGATTTGCTACTTGACTGTCGAAAGCGATGTTAATAAGGCGACTGATTGGCAGTTGCTTGTGTCGACTCCACCGGCAATAAGTTATATCAGCACTATGTAAAGACCTCATCGCTTTGACAATTAGGGCAATAAATATTCCCCAATGGGTCCGTCTTGAGGTCTTTGTTATTCTCAAGATGACCTATCAACCATCTTGCCAGAGAAGAAACAGTGAAGGCCAGGATTGGGGGGCTAGACTGGAACTTTGTGCTTTCGTGGAGAATTATCGAAAAATCATTATTCAACTTTTCGACGTAGCTTTCTCTACAGTCTCTACTTGAACTTCCTTCGCATCTACTGTATTTGGAAACCCCGCAATATCCCCTCCGGCCTTTTTGATGGCAGCTATCTCCCGACCCACAACAACAGGGTTCCGCCCATCCTTGAATATGAAGTCAATTTCCTCAAGACGAAGATTACTCGTTTCAGCTGATGAGATGTCAGATCGCTGCACTAACCGAGTGTATTAACCTTGAGCAGTGACTTACGGTAAAGGAAGTAAACCAACGGGATGAAAATGGTGCATGTGGTAAAGAAAATGAGATATGCTTTCCACTCCAATCTGTTGATGATAATGGGAGTTACCATGGCAACAGTGAAGTTCCAGAGCCAATTACTACTGATGCCAATAGCGGTTCCCTGGGTACGGGCATTTAAAGGTAGTAGCTCGGGCACGTAGACCCAAGGGACGCAATTAAGCCTAGAAATTTGTCAGAAATTCCCATGGAATGATACAGCTTGACTCACGTTGCTCCGTAGATCAGCATGTACAAAAAGAAGAATGTGACGGATGCTGAGGCGAACTTGGTTCCTCGAGCTGTGGCCCCACCATCTGCTTGTGAGAGCAAAGCTGCGACCATTAGCATACAAATTCCTAAACCTGCACATCCCCATAGCATAGTCTTTCGACGGCCCATACGATCCAAGGCAAAAGTCGGCAGCAGACTTCCAAACATAAACATCATCTGGATACAGCCACCCAGAATCTGACTGAGCTGGGTGCTCATGCCAACGTTTTGGCGGAGGACTGATGGGATATAATAGACAATCAAATTAATGCCGCAAATTTGGTTCATCAGTTGAATCAGCCAGGCCAAGAAGACCCTATATCCCGTCTTGATACTGTCATTCTTGAAGGCGGAAAAGAATGACGATTGAATCTCGGATTCAATCTCCAGTGCATGAAGAATCGCGCGCTTCTCAGCCACGATAAACTCATCAGTGGGGTTCTTGTCGTGAACTAAACAAAGAACTTCAATGGCCTCGTCCTCTCGGCCGTGGTTGAATAGCCACCTGGGTGACTCAGGTAAGGCAAACACCAGAATGATGACGCCCACTGCCATCACCGCTTGCATCGCGATGGGAAGACGCCAGGCAATCGGGCCGCCTACAAAGCTCATGCCAAAGTCGAACCAGTAGGCAACAACAATTCCAACCTGTAAATGATTTTTAGATTTTAACCCGTGGACTTGAAGCGTGTACCTACACCAACAAACAATACTTCGGCACTGACGAGACGCCCTCGAGCTGATGCAGTGCAAAGTTCTGATTGATAACTGGGTAAGTTCGTTAGTCAATGATCATCACGGCCTTGGTGGGACTTACGTAGGAACCGTTGAGCTTTTCATTCCCGTCCCAACGCCGGTGATAATGCGCCCAATCACGAGATGAGCGACGTGGAAGGCTGAAATTTGCAGGGAGGTTCCCACCACGACCCAAATCATGGCAATCCAAATTGTTCGGCGGCGTCCAAGTTTCTCGCCGACAAGGAAATTCACAGGTGTCAAGTCAGCGATGCAGGATAGGTCGCATTAATACCAAACTTACATATGCAGCCCAGGAGACATCCCAGATTATAACATGAGACAATGATCCCAGTCTTGGAATCGGACGGGTGGCCGAATTGGTTCAGCCAATCTTCATTTTGTAGAATTTGGCCAAAAACGCCCTGTTCATAGCCAAAGAGGATGAAGGCTGCAAGACAGCATACAGTGATGCCGGCCTGGAGCTTCCTACCCCGACCGAGCCACGGAAGCATTACGGAAACGCACAATAATATAATAGGAAGGGATCCAGAGCCAAAAGTACAAGATGTTGCTGATTAAACTGTGTTATAAGATTATATCTATTAAAACAGGCGGCTAATTCAGATCTTTATATCATTCTACACACTTATGTAGGTAGGCTGGGATCGACATTGGATGCGCATGTCAAGTCTCGGCGATGGTTCCCCAGAATGCAGAATGCGGGGAATAAGTCTGGGGTTCTGGATACCGTATGTTGTCCCGACGCTTTCATTCTCAGCACTAGCTAGGATCTCAAGATGTGGTGTGATCATAGAAGAAATCAGGAGCTCATCAAACAAGATTTCCCTGTACTTTCTTCATGTTACGTAGTCATTATTCCCATGTAGCCGGGGGAAACCCAGAAACCAAGCAATATCTCGATTCGAGGGACAGACTACCAATCCGCATCGCCTCGAGGGCTTCTCCACTGCTAGTACAACTTGATTCTCCACCAGTCTGACGTCCCTAAAAGGAAGTGTTTTAGAGATTGTCGGATTACGCAAATTATGAATTGCCGGTCCTCGCCTCGGGGGTCGATGCTCGATCCGAGGGCGGAGGAAAACTATTTCCCCAGTCTGCCCGAACCATGGCGACTCAACCTAACTGTTAAGAAGCTTGATGTTCCCTGGTTATCAACTCTAGGCGACAGATTTGAGCAATCATCGGGTATTTTTTATTGCATTACGGCTATTACTATTTTAGTCATTGGTCCAAGAAATCATTCAAGATGACTATTCACTATGAAATTCCGAAGGAAATGAAAGCCATCAGGTACCACAAGTTGAGAGACTTTTCGTTAGTCACCACTCCCGTGCCCGAACCCAAACCCAATGAAATTCTCATCAAAGGTACATCATGAACAACACAACATGCGAAAATATTTGGAAATTTGTTGATCATGTACTTCAGTCAAGTCTTGCGGCGTCTGCGGCACAGATCTCCATATTCATGACGGAGATTTCGCCTCCAAGATGCCTGTAATCACAGGCCACGAGACATGTGGCATTGTTGTGAAACTCGGCTCCGATGTGACGGGGTTCAAATTGGGTGACAAGGTTACAGCAGACAACTCGGAATTATGTGGCCATTGTTACTACTGTCGGCGAGGTCAGCTTTTGCATTGCGAGAACTTCCTTGGCCATGGTGTACACTGTGAGTTCCCACCATTTTTGGACTATTTGATGCATATAATGACCGAGATTATCGAGCTGGATAGTGGACGGTGGCTTCGCCGAATACTGCGTCTTCCCGGCAGCCAAGCTATTCCAGTTTCATAAGCTCTCTTGGGAAGACGCCACGCTTTTTGAAGCCGCCTCCTGTGCGATCCATGGACTGGAGTGGATTCAGCCAAAGGTTGGGTCCAAGGTGTTGTTGATTGGCTCGGGTCCAACTGGGCTCTGTCTAGCACAGCTGCTACGCAATAATGGAGGCCAGCATGTGGTAGTTGCCTCAAACAGTGGTAAAAAGATGGATTTAGCCAAGAAGCTTGAGTGTGGTGATGAATATGTTGAACTTGACCGAAACAATCCCAAGCCGCAATGGGATGAGTTGAAAAAGCGCTACCCTTATGGGTTCGATGTGGTGGTTGAAGCCTCTGGATCGCACCAGGTAGCAGAGATGGCCATGGATTTTGTCGCAAAGGGCGGCAAGTTGATGTACTACGGAGTTTACCAGAAAGACGCACTAGTCAACGTGTCGCCAGCGAAGGTGTTTAAAGATGAGATTACTATCATGGGGTAAGTGCATTTCCGGGGCTTTACAGCCCATTGCTAACACTTCTTACCACAGATCCTTCTCTCAAATGTATTGTCTGCAGACTAGCATTGATTATCTAGAGAGTGGCAGGGTCAAGGTCGAGGGTATTGTGGATAAGACTTTCAAACTAGAGCAATTTGCAGAAGCGCTGGATGCTGTTAGAAACAAAACCTGCATCAAAGCAACTATTGTGATGGACTGAGGGTACTAATCACTAATCAAGGAAAAATAAATAAAAATATAGATCAATTTCTTTTAAAAGGTCGGGCTGCCAGAAGTTATTCCTCCATCAGTTGTGATGCATTTGTTTTCAAGCACGTCCGCGCCCGGTGTTTCCAGATTCTGTCAATTAATAGTATCCACCATCCTCACCTTGAAGAAATGCCTGTCATGAAGCATAGAATGGAATCTAAACGTCCCATTTGGCCAAGGCCATAAATACTTGTAAAATTCATTATGCGTCATCCAATACCCACTACATCACATGATACTGACGCTAGCCCCAGTATTCCCATTCAATGCTGAATTGTCGATACCTGAAGCAACATTAGCAAGCCATTCATACCTCACTCACAATGGCGTCTCAAGAGCAGCTTCAGCTTCAGCAGCAGAGGGAGGCGGAAGCACGTAGGCGGCAAATGCAATTAATGGCGGCTAGACTACAGCAGCAGCAACAAGCATCACCAAGCGCAAACCAGCCAAATGGACCGTTACGGCAACAACCACAGCCTCAATCTAAAGCCATGGCCAGATCTGCATACGATGATCTTCCCATTATGCAACCCAGCGACTTGGAGCTTTTACGTCCAAATCCTCCAGAAAATACAGAATTCCAACGTGCCTGTCGGCATGGACCACTGTCTGTCATTCAATCCACCGTCGCCTCCGGGTCCTGCACGCCTATTTTTCTGCATCACAGTCTCACACTCACCCTCAGCTCCGGCAATGTTGAGGGAGCTCGCTATCTACTGGCCCACGGTGCCCCGCTTGCTCGCGAAACACCAACCAATGTTCTTTCGGCGCCCGGAGATCAACAAATCCTTCTGTTTGAGCTCCTCATTCAGCACGGCTGGACACCGAATGCGCCAGGCTACTACGGTGCCGTGTTGCTCCCCAGGACTGTCACCAATGTGCCGCTCCTCGTCTGGTTTTTGGCCCACGGCGCAAACCCTAACCTGGGCAGACAGCACGACTATCGCGACCGAGAGGGAGGCCCTGAGACAGACTCATGCGAGGCACTCGAGACAGCGGCAGCCCATGGGAGCGCCGAGTCAGTTAGGCTACTACTTGATGCGGGTGCCCTCATACGGAACGGCACACCACTACACAGTGCCGCAGGGATCTATCCACCTGGCACAAACCCACACACGGACCGTGTGACGCTCAGCAAGGAGGTTGACACGGGAAGGATTCCAGTCATGGAGCTGCTCGTCGAGCACGGGGCTGACGTGAATCAAAAGAAACAAACACGGTACATGGAGGCGCTGTATCCCATTGTCCATGCGGTCGTGGCAGGAGCAGTAGAACGAGTGAGGTGGCTGCTGGCCCGAGGAGCGGATCCATACGCCAAGGGGCCGTACGGCAGCGCGGTGGAGTATGCGAATCGGCTGGGCAGCGACGAGATGAAGAGGGTAGTTGAAGAGGGAGTCGCGGCGAGGAAATGGGAACAATAAACTGCTTGATTCGCTGCTGATAAGATGTGCTGCCTGAAAGTTATTCTCTCGCCTCACAATTAAGTTGTCGCCGAACCTCTGGTCACACACTTCATCCGGGCCGATTACCTGATCGCGTCGGCCACAAACTCCCAAGCAAACCCGGAAAGCGGGCTTGGCGACCGGCCATCCAATAACGAGTCGCTGTTTCGGTTGCTGGTTTGGCCGTTTTATTGCCGCCGGATGTTCTGAAACGCCCTGTCCCCATTCCCACTCGAACGGTAGAGCCATTTCTAGTCAAACTCCAACATTTGACAGGAACATGATGGCGGAAGCAATGCAGCGTTTGCGGTGAATCCTGATCATCTGTTCTAAAATTCGCACCAACGAGCTTTTTTTCACTTTCAAACGCTCTTTGTACGGATGAAGAAGTCGACTTCATTCCCCATGGCGCACAGGAGGCCTCCGATTTCCCCAGCTGAAGTTTTTTAATCAAAAAAAGATAACATTCCCAATGTGTCAATGGAGTTTTTTAAGAGCCTCTAGGGTCAGCTTTGAACCAGATCAATACATTTCAAGCAACCATGTCTTCATGGAGAACAACTTCAACCCTATTTTGGAGAATCGAGTCTTCATCTTCTGCTGTTACGTCTTAATTTATTATCCAAGAGAAAAGAGCCCGAATTTGGATTT
This sequence comes from Calonectria naviculata, assembly GCA_003031705.1. Classification (NCBI taxonomy): domain Eukaryota; kingdom Fungi; phylum Ascomycota; class Sordariomycetes; order Hypocreales; family Nectriaceae; genus Calonectria; species Calonectria naviculata. The sequence continues at coordinate 141,935 of NAGG01000207.1, read as the reverse complement.
GACTATTAACAGCAATCGTTATACAAACAGGTGCTTCCACGTTCTCTTGCTTCATACGCCGACAATGTCTCGGCCTTGTAATCAGAATGGGTGTATCAGTGGATCAGAACAGCATTCTAGCTTTAGACAGATACATGAGTTTCGTGTGTTCATGACGCCAAGAAAATTTCAACATCTAGAGTCAACAATCCATCATCACGCGTTAGCTAGACTCCTGATTCAATTATACTTGTAACCAGTACCAAATCGTTTCTTTTAAACGTCCAAATTACTCTGTTGAGATTTTAAGAAGTTGGAATCTGAGTCTTGCTAACATATTCGTGATGCCTCGCGTGCAATTTATCACTGAATCATCCTTCAATCACCACCGAGTCAACCACAATCGCCAGGACAACTTATTCTCGCACAATTGGATGACGACAGACCTTAGCATTATTTCTGCTTAAACCTCGTATAAATTAACTTTCACTCCTATAAGAGTCCTCCAACAAAACTGCGTGGTAAGCTGATCATGCAGGTGCCTCTCAACACTTCATACTGCAACTTTCCATCCAAGATTACTGTGGCTACGAAATGCCCCTGAATGAATTAACACTCGAACTAAATCCATCTGTAAAAGGTAAGAAAACGGAGCGATTTCGCTTTACACTTTGTGGACCGTTCAATACGCCCAACATTACGGGGCCATCGAAATTACGGACACGAGAGGTCCAGTAACCCCTGCCACCAACCCGGCCCCTACAGCATTCGAAACAAACAGTAACAAAAAGGACTCTTGTCAATGCTAAGGTAGCACTAGTACCTATTACTGAGCCTTGTTGCAACATGAAGGCGGTGATTTAACCGAGTACAGGTTCATGTCGTCAATTGTAGCCATGGCAGCATGATTTGGTTAGTCAATAATATGGCCATGTTTAAATGGAAATTTACACCGCCGGCATGACTTTACGGCAGACTGGGGGGTTGGTCGAAGTTCAATGGCGTCCAAGTCGAGATGGATATTTTGTGACGTTTGCCCTAGTGTTATTTGGAACAAAATGTGTAGACACACGAAAGTGACGAATGAGTTAGACTAGCTGTAACTCTATAAATTTTATACGAATCTTCAACAAGAAGAATTAACTTGAGGCGTTTTCATCAGTGTAGGTAGGTCTCGATCATTTAATGCAATCTGATCTTGGGTAGAGGCCGATTCGCTGGCCCTTACCCTACAGTTACAATCATAAGTCATGCGAGAGTACAAGTTTGAGATTAATGGATGCAATTTAGTCAATTCCAGTAATTAACTTTATTTTCTGTTAGAAGGATCATCGTTGTATCCTGGGAATGTCTTCGATTGATCGCGGTAAGAAGAGTGAGGAGCTCAATGTTTTGACATTGTCCACCCGTTGTCTTAGCGTCACTACTCGTGGCGTCGGCAACAGGAGGGACGGCAATAACAAGGCAGGCCGAAGCCATCAACCTCCTCCCCTAACGGGCTAAAATCCGGCAGATGCAAGGCATATTCGGCGCGGTCCGTAAATAAAAGACAGGACGAAAGACGGTCAGTTGCCTGCCACGTGTGGTTGGTCAATGGTTCGTGGCAATCTGTATGTAACATTGGCTTCTCCGCGGTGCCAATGGCAGGCATGCGACTACGGAACACGGCATTAACGCAAGATTGAAGAAGCTCGAGGCCCTCTCCCCGACGCCCAGCGGCTTTGAGTTTCCATGGCATCAATACGAGGCCCAAGTGGGATGCCCACAGACCCTGGTACGGGCCAGCCAACCAGCGCACATGTTGTGATCCACCCGCTATTCCAGAACACGCTACGCGAGGTAACGTTCTCTCGACCCTTCTGGTCGCATTGTTATGCAGTGACGTCGTGAATTAGATCACGCAGATGGTTTTCCTGCTGCCTCATTTCCCCGGCAGCCCCTAACCTCACATCCGCCGCGCTCTAGTGCAGCCATCTGACCAAAACCTGGGGAAGCTGCGTGCCTCGGTGCAAAAAAAGTCCCCAATATTAGCTTCGTATCGCCCGGCTAATCAAGTCCGGACGAGAGAATAAAAAAGTTCCATCGCAAAGTAAAATCAAGTCCCGTTTTGGTGGAATTTGGTGTTCATCAATTCGAAACCGAGCCAGAAGCATGCAGAAGCATGGAAGCTAAGAATAGATCCCTTCATGGTCCCAGCCCCAGCCCAGAGCACACGCTCGGAACCCCGTGTTCTGCCCGGCAATATGAACAGGCTTAATTTTAGTGGCAAGTCGCAAGGCTGGCCGTTGTGGTTGGGCCTCCCCACTTTGCGCTGGGGCCAAATACGAGCAAGCCGATAGACCGCCGATTTGAGATACGCGGAATCATCATCTCATTGAAGCTAGAGGATCACTATTCATTCCATACAGAATAGTAGGCTTGTATATGCCTCCAATGGACTTTGAAGAGGAAAAAAAACCAAACTGTATTCTATTGTTGTCGTCCAAAGGTTCCCGGTCCGTCCGGCCATGGTGGGGGCATAGCATCAAGACTGGAGTCCCGTCCCGCACGGGTCAACTGACGAGAGTGGAGGAGCATGAGATCCTCACTTGTGTTACCGTTCCCGGCAATGGATTATCACAATCTCCCCCCCTAGCGCTGGGGACGGCGGAGCCGGTGACATGGGCCAAGGGTGCCCAGAGCCCGTATGTCCAACGCCGCAACACCGACTTCCGCAATCGTAAGAGCCATCTATCAACATCGTATACATTCAGTCGTTGTCTCTGAAAGGTATATAGAGCCATAGAGATTCCCTCTCATCCGGTCTTTTTTCCTCATCCTCATCAACACAATCGCTTCAAACACTACAACTCTCGCTTCTCACTCTTACAACAACAACTTAATCACTTAATACCTCCTCAACCAAAACCACCACCGCAAAAATGAAGTTCTCCGCTGCCGCCGCTGTTGCCTTCCTCGCCTCCGCTGGCCTTGCCGCCCCCGTTGACGACCTCTCCGTCTCCATGATGGCCGTCAACTCCCAGTGGACCATCCAGGGTCTCAGCCGCGCCTGCGACAGCGCCGACAAGACCTGCACCTGGAAGTTCAACATCAGCACCGGCTCTGGCGCTGCCACCGGCTGCACCTACGTCGTCAAGAGCGACGCCAAGGCTTCCCAGGCCAACGGTGGCCCTGCCACCTGCGGCGACTTCACCGTCACCTCTGGCTGGAGCGGCCAGTTCGGTGCCGGCAACGGTTTCACCACCTTCTCCGTTGTCTCCCAGAGCAAGAAGCAGATCATCTACCCTGCCTACACCGACAAGCAGGTCTCTGGCGGCGCCACCGTCAAGCCTGACCAGTCTTACACCCCTGCCTCTCTTCCCCAGTAAGCGATTGCTACTCCTACATACCAGGAGAAGCATCGTCGGGGCCTTTATTGAACCGAGGAAAGCCAACCAGTTGGACAGATGGAACACACACTTTAATGATATAGAAGGGACAAGCACTTTAATGAGCATATAGACTAGACAATAATATTTTCTATCCTTCTGCCCAAAACCAATGTTTCTTTGCACCGCCCTCTGTGATTGCCCAATTTTTAAGTATCGAGTCAATGAAGTTACCCAGAATGTTTCGCATAGACCTGGTTGATTTAAAAGTAATCGTCTAAATATCCATGGTTGATCTGCTTTTGATCGACTTGCGTGCTCGGCGTTCAGTCCACCTGCAAGGGTATGTGCATTGATGATGATCTCAGTGGGAATGTGTTGATCAATTGACGATCACTATGGGTCAACATCAACCCCAAATAATGCCCCCGGATGAAACGAAGATCACTAGGACATGAAACGTGCAACATCAACCGTATCGTAATATAATTAAAAAACCCCATAATCATTATCTAAACTCATATAACCAACTCCAATAAATACTGAACCCCATTTTGCGCATGCCGGGTCGATTTATCCCCAAACATCCTCCAAAAACCCACCCGTTCTTCTCCATCCAGTCCACCACTCATCTCTTTGGGTTTCCGTCCATCCCTTGACTGATCCAACGGCCTCTTTGAGCGCAGTTGCGACTTCTCTTGACATGGCTGCTCGGCCGCACACATACACTCTGGCGTGCTTGCCAAGAATAAGCGAGCTGAGCTGTTCACCACGGGCCCTAACAGCGTCCTGTACATATCCTCGGCCAGGCTTTCCCTCGTAGTCGAGACGCGAGAAAACAGGAATGAGCTCAGCCCCAGGCAAGCTATTGGTGGTATTTTCAAGCTCCTGTCGGTAGATGTAGTCCTCCTCGGGGTTTCGGCATCCAAAGAATAAAAGGGTCTGTCCCACAGGTCTAGCCATGGCATGCAATCGTGCTCTCTCGAGAAGAAAACCTCGGAAAGGTGCAACACCAGTTCCGGCTGAGATCATGATGATGTTGGCAGTGGATGCGGGCGGACGGAAACTGGACTTTCGAATCGAGACATGTAGTCGAGGGATGGGATCGTGCTGGATAAAGTGAGAGAGATCTGCGAGCGGCGGTTGTGAGTTGGCCAGCAGTGATGCAGAGTGGAGGAAGTTGGATGCAAGGCCGTTGATTGACTGTTCGGAAGCACCCTGAAGAGGAGTCTTGACAACAAGTGCGGTGACACTTGGTGTCTTGGGCGAGATGATACTGCTGCTTGAAATAGAGTATAGTCGAGGCTGAAGGGATCGCAGCGTCTCTACCACAAACGACAATGGAAGTCCCTCCCATGCTGACTCTTCAAGCAGTCCATTAGCTTTGGCGGTAAACTCAAGTAAACGACCAAAGGTCATATAATGGGCTTGTGAGAATTCTGCAAACTTCTCGTCATCCTTGACCAAAGTTTCAAGGAAAGTTTTAATGGAAGGCGATGGGGCAAATTGCACCAGTGCCTGGATTGTGTCTCGTGAGACAACACCGCAGATCTCGAGGTAGTGTCGGAAAAGAGCTTCGGGTGTAGTAGGTGTAGGAACGTGGACCTTGACTGCGGAATCCAAAGACTTGATTGAGATGGGGCTCTTTCGGTTATCAGTGAGGCCGAGGACACGAAGCAACCTGTCCACTTCATCATCGGGGTTGGATGGCCATACAGCCAAATGATCACCTGTTTTGTAACCAATACCCGTGACTTCGCTCATGTCAAAGTCCAGATGCAGGCAGTTTCGCGTGGAATTTTGGAAAAGCTCGTAGGCCTTCTGGATGGGTAGAGTGACGGGTGGTGATGAGGAAGCCGTGCGTTTCTGAACAGGATCTCCGAGGTGGAGATCCATAATTTCGAGAGAATCATCTATGTCCACCTTGAGACCTGGGAGGTATACTGGCTCACGTTCCTGCAGATTCAATCGCTGCTGCAGAGTGGCTAGTAAGGTCTCTTTCCATTGAATGAACTGGGCCTCGGTAGCTCCTTTGGCATCATCGGCTCTAGCAACAGGGAGAATTGCAGTTGCACCAAGCTTTTCGATGGCAGAAGTAACAACGTCAATAACGCGGTTATAGTACTGATAGTTGGTGTTACCCAAACCCAACGCAGCATAGTTGAGATTTGAGAAGGGCTCTTTCGTATTCTTGTCCTGGAGGTACTTCCAGAGGTCGCCCGCATTGTCGCTGGGGTCTCCTTCGCCAAATGTAGACATGATGAAGACAGCGTGCTTTGACGAAGGAATAGCTGAGATTGTCTCGGAGTCATAGTCTGATAAGTCGGCAGCGAGTGCCTTGAGACCAAACCGAAGCTGACAGTCTCGCGCAAGTCGCGATGCAAAGGCTTCAGCGGTTCCTGATTGCGAGCCCCAGAAAATTACTAAGTCTCTGCCCTGTTAAAAAGTGAGCAATTAGTTATGGATGCATCGTGATAAAATGACGTACAGTTTCTTCCATCACTGTAGCGATGTTGCGACTCTGCTTTTGGGCAGCCGAGTTGCCTCCATTTTTGAGCTGCGGCTTTTCAAAAAACAGATATCGGTATGGATCAGGTCGATCCCAAGGCCTGTACAGAACAAAGGCTGAACTGGCGGCGAGGGCTACTAGAGCGGCAACATCGCCGGCCGTTTGAGGCGATGCTGTCTTGAGCATCTCCATCAATTGGAGGGCTTCTGCTGGGAGCGGAAATGACATGATGCAAGCTAATGTCAAGACACTGGAAACTAATTGACAAGGAGGAGACTGAAGAGCATGGAGAGGATTGTACTCATAGATCTTGGGGAGTTAAATATCCAAATTGTCGTTGAGGATGACGATTGATTCAATTCAGGGACTTTGAAAGTGACAACGAAAACTTTCCGAATTGATGAAACAGTTATCCGCAGCTCTGCATTAGTTGCATTCCTTTGGGCGGCAAGTTGATGGTCTCGTCAATTACTCGATGCGCTCATCGCACACCCTCTCCCATGTGTGGATCAGGAAAGACGGCTCGACTTTCCCTCTTCAAACGCCACCACAGCCACCAACGAGACGGCGCTAGACGATCATCCCCTCCATGTGGCCCCTGTGGAAAGGCTCAAAACGCGGGTTAGCGCAACCCCAACTCCACTAAAGGCGATGGCGGGGTGCGAGATCGAGACCCGGGTGCGGGGAAATGGAGTTCTCTCCAGGAACTCGGCGCTGCGTGGCGCGTCCAAGATGGAATGTAGTTCCGACTTGCTGTAGAAGGCCACTCTAGCTGCGATATTTCCACGCGTGACAGGTCGTTTCCCCATATCTCGTCCCCCCTCCGGTGGCTGACCTCACATTGACAACAAGGACGACGCCGGCGCGTCTAGGCGAAACGCATCTCGTGGCGGCGTGCATGTGAAATCTGGTCTTGCGGGGTAGAAAGGGTTCATCGGCACTGCACCAAGTCCCCCCAAGATCTCTCAGATCCAGCCGCGGTGAGATCCGAGCGTGGTATGTAGACTCGACTTGCTCGATCGAGCGTGGGGGTCGTGGACCCGTCCAGCGTCAGACATTGTGGGAATCACATCACGACTCGGTTGATTGGGCATGAAAAAGTAGCTCTAGAAGATAGAGAAATGTTAAATATCCATCTTCGTCATGTCTAGCTCGCCAGTCTTCAGAACAGGTCAAGATCACAGCCAACGAGGTCCCTGACTAGTCATCTGCTTTCAAGATGTACGCCCTTCTTGTTCCCGCTGGCATTGTCGCCTTCTTGGTGGCATACTTTGTCATCAGCCCCGTTGTTGTCTACTTTGTGGACCGCAAAGGCTTCAGAAAATACCCTACTATCAATCCTCTTGCTGGAATTACCGACCTGGCCTTTATGTGGGAAGCCCAAAATGGGTTTAGGTCGAAGAAGCTAAGCGAGATGCACAAGACGCATCCCGTTATTCGCATTGGACCCAACTCGCTATCTTTTGTTGGTGTTGATGCTATCAAAGTAAGAATAATTTGCATCTAGCATAAAAAAGAGCTCTCGCTAACCTTCGTACAGGACATCTATGGCCACGGCGCACCTTGCACCAAGGACTTGTTCTACAGCATCACCGCCGGTACCCACTTCCATCTCGCTGATGTCCCCGACAAAGCCGAACATGCTCGCAAACGCAAGGTTCTCTCCTCCGCCTATGCCCTCAAGAACCTCGAGGACTGGGAGTTCAAGGTGGCCGAGAAGACAGAGCAATTCATCAAGGCCTGTGATGAAGCCTGCACCGCCCCTCTCAAGGCAAACGAGCTGCCCGAGCCCTCCGACTTGAGATTCGACTACCGCAAGTACACCAACTTCTTCACCGTGGATGCCATTGCCGACATTGGTCTCTCTGAGAAGCTGGGATTCCTCGTCAAGGGAGACGACAAGTGCGTCGCCGAGAAGAAAGCCGGTGGTCTGCACGATGTCCAATTCCGCAACGCGCTCCACAACTCGGCCAACGCAACGGCTGCCCTCGTGTGGGCGTACCCCTGGTTCAAGTTCAACAAGTTCCTTGCACGCGTCTTCTCCAGCAAGTTCCGCCACATGCTGCACCTGGATGACTGTTGGAACGATGTCGTGTACCACCGCGCCCGCAAGCGCATGTCCCGCTACGAGTCGGGCGAGAAGCTCGACGACTTCTTCCAGGCTCTGATGCACGACAAGAGCGGCAACGCCCACAACCTCGACTGGGGCGAGATTGTTGCCGAAGTCAGCATCATGATGAACGCCGGTTCGGATACAACTGCGATTGCCATGGTGAATGTCATGTACTACCTGCTCAAGAATCCTCATGTCCTAAAGACTCTGCGGGAGGAGGTCGATGCTGTGCTTGATAAAGATGAAGTGGTGGCACCATATGAAAAGGTCAAGCACTTGCCTTACCTGCGCGCTGTCCTCGATGAGTCTCTGCGCTTGGCACCTCCTTCTAGTTTTGGCCTGCCAAGACGAACCCCGGCTGAGGGCTGCCAAGTTGCTGGCGACTATATCCCCGGTGAAACTTCAGTGAGCATCTCTGCCTACGCAGCCCACCGAGACGAGAGCGTCTTCCCCGACTCCGAAAAGTTCACCCCTGAGCGGTGGCTGGGTGACAAAGGCCGGGACCTTCAGCGCGGTTTTGTAGCATTTAGCGCCGGTTCGCGTGGGTGCATTGGACGAAACATTAGCTATCTGGAGCAGACTGTGCTGCTTGCTTCAGTCGTGCACCGATATGAGATCTCCCTTCCCAGCCCTGACTGGGAGCCCGAGCGGACGGAGGCCATGAACACCATGGTGAAGGATATGCCTGTTAAGGTGTGGAGGCGACAGCTGTAACGAGTAGAGTAAAATTTGCATGATGGGATTATGACGATAGAGTAGCAGCCAGATGATGGAAATTTGGTATCAATTACAATGTTCTTACTTCATTTCTTGAGCATATTCGTACAGTAATCTTCGTGATTGTTAGTGTAATTTACAGGTCAGTCTCCATCCAGCCCCAAGCCTCAATCAAGTGCTGTTGGGCAGTGGATGTTGACCACGCATAAACTGCTTCAGTCCTCTTGAGAAACTCCAGAAGCTCATCTTGTTCCCATCGTTCTTCAAACCTGTCTCCCGCTAAAGCGATTCCCATGCATGCGAGCACGAAATGAGGCGCGCACTCCGAGTTCCCGTTGGCCATTCCAATGAGTGTCCGTACTTCCTTCTTGATCCGGTCGTTTTGTAGCTTTAAAAAGCTGGTCCGTGAGGGACCGAGGCGTGGCGTTCGTGGGTCGAAGGCCAGTAACAGAATGCGTGAGAGATGATAGTTTAGTAACCCGGTGGCCACGGCATCAGATAGTAGCCAGATGTTGGGTGAGAGCTTTTTTTTGTGTTCGTCATTCAGATCGTCAGGATCAGGTCCATAAAATATTGGGTTAAAACTTTGCGGCTTCTTGGTGATCCACTGATCGCCATACATCACCAGCTCTTCATACCGCTTGATGGCAACATCTGCCGTAGTTGGCCTATCACTGAAGCAAAAGTCGAGGGCGTCTGCGACATGTAATAATACGCGGTTGGTCCAGGTGCTGTCATCGGCTGGCTTGTTGACAGATCGATCGATGTCGTTGAGAATAAAAGCAGGCATCACAGGCCTTTGGGAAACGAAGGCGGTGTAAACTTCTTGGCGAAATGCTACCAGGAAGGCAGCTCGACGAAGACCGGTAAACTCCAGCGACTTGGGCGGCGCGCCCACACTCGAAGCCGGACTTTGTCCCGTTGAGGCGGTGACAAAAAGGTGGCTACCGAATAAATGGGTCCTGGAATCGGCACCGCTGACAGGGACTGCAAGAGTCAGTACGCATAGACAAAATCGCATAGGTGAAGTCAAGTACCTTCAATCTCCTCCAGCGTCCTCAAGACGACAATGGCAGCAAATAGATCTTGGTTCATCAACGCCTCCTGGTCGCTGAGCATTGGGACCAAGCTGTTGAGACATCGTTGATAGTACCGATCGGCGACAAACTCATCAAAATCGGTGGTTCTGCTCAAGTATCTGGCACTCAAAGCCAGCATAGCGTCCATTAATGGTGGGCAAGTTGCCGCTCTGCAGGGAACCATTAGGGCAAAGTGCCTTTCGGGGTCACAAAGGTCAAATCGCCGGGATACATAGTCGATAAAGTAGCGAATCAGTCTTGCTTCTGTTGCACTTCGTAAAGGCCACATGGAATCATCTTGGTAGAGTGGCACTTGGTCATTGGTTCCAGTAGCTGAGATACTTCTCGCCAACCCCGGAGATGGGTTGGTGAGCTGACCGGGCGATGGACCTCCGATTTGACCATCGTCGCTTGGAGTCCAGTGTTGGTATGCTTCTAGTCGGGCCAAGGGTGAGTATGAGTATTGCTCGACACTAACTGACCCGGCTGTGCTTCGATTCTCCTGTTCTGTTGACGTTGCTGCATTGTTATTACTATTAGATGAGACATCAGGCCTCCTGTCTTGTGCATATGTACGTGGCTCATCATCAGGTTCGCTCTCTGATCCTCTCTCATAAGCCGACTGTACGTGTTGGCTCTCGTCGACAAAAGATAGCGATTCTATGGATTCACACCATGGCTGGTCTGATGGAAAACTGTACTGGGACGCCTTGTACCGCGATGACTTGGCCTCGGAGCTGGTCAAGATGTGAGTGGCAAATTCTGTCTACCCCACAGCCGAGGCACTTACCTTGTGGCAGAGTAGTGTTTGAAACGAATGTTGAAGCCGCGGACACACTTGACGCCTCGCTTGACACAGCGAGTGCAATCAGGCTGCGCGTCGTCGCCTATTATGCAGGAACCAAGTCAGTGCAACCCACATGGAAGGTTAATAAGACGGTGACACTTACACTTGAGATGCCTACTCGTACGAGGCCATAGTCAGCAGCTGAAGTGGGTATGGATGCAAGGGTTAATGGAAGAGGACGTACCTTAGACGGCAGTTCTACCAGTTGTTTGGTTAGCATGGGATCGGATCATCTGGCATCAACAGCTACTGCATGAAGCACACGTACCGTGCAACCCGTCCGCGATCTCTGATAGAAATTGCCTCCTTGGACGCCTGCTGAGGACATTACTCTGTGCAGCGCTGCCCGCGTCGTTTTGGGCAATTCGACGCGATGGAGGCAGAGGCGGAGAACAATCCCCAGTTAAAACACGACGGGCAACTTGTGTTATAATTTCCCCGGCTACTGAGGGGACCGCCTCTGAGGGGATGCCTCCTGCGGGGTAGTCCGTCTGCTTAGTCCCGTTTGGTCTTAGTATGGCCACTGCACGGTCTTCTGACCGAGTCAGGGGAGGGTTGCAAGGGGCGTGGAGTGGTTGATGGTGGGTGGATTGGTTTCACAGGCCCTACAAATACAAATGGCCATTCTACAGCACAGGGAGCGTCGTCAAAATGATTAAAATCAATATAATACAACCATTTCTCGATAGATGTCCAGTCTAAAGATGAACAGCGCCGCATTATTCCCATTTCATTTTATGCTTTGGGCATCTCGTTCGTGCTCTACTCCACAGTGGGGAAAATGACAAATGAGGACTGACACAACAAAAATATTTGCAGATTGACCCTGAGCCGAGTCTGTATAAAGAGTTGATCGGCTCAAGCATCACTATTCCCGATAAGTATTTTCATCTTTCAATGCGGCGCCTTATTTGTCGCGAATTTCGACTCTAGATTGACGAATGGGGTTCTAAACAATGTGCATCCCGCTCCAGGGTGCTTACACCTAATGCTTTTCAGGGCAACAATTATGCCAATGATATTCTATAATTCCTAAGAGAAATGTGGGAGAGGATCCGGAAACAAAGAACCGAATATAACCGAGGATGGATCTATGGATAGGTTCTAGATTATCGTGATTGTAACCCTGGATCACATCTCACCTAGAGTCCAGCCCGTTCAGCCACATCATCAAAAGCAAGCTAACCACACCGGTGACTCATGCTACCCTGTGCCTCTGGTGAAATTCGCATCATTCGATATTTAAATTGGAGAATGGGCAACAAAAGCAAGATCAAGGTGGGAGAGAATGCATTAATGGGCATCGAAGAAGACATCAAGGGCTGGCATCGATTTGTGGTCACTGACCAGCAGTTGGTCTTGGCAAATGGAGGCCTTCTTGAATACACGCCCACGGACTCAACAAAGGAGGCAAAAGTAGAAAAATCGACTGGGGATGGTGGATGGTCTGTGAGTGAGGATGACGTGCTGAGAGTGTATAATGCGAAGGTTGTCTTCTGTTAAATGCCTAACCACGCATAGAGAGCTAGAAGAGTTTTCTGTATACCCAGTATTGTTTTACCAAGCTTTAAAAGTAGGTGTCCAGTCATCCAAAAATGCCTTTGCACACGCTGCTGCTGTTGCCGCCGCATATCTCTGCCACCCCTTGTTCTTATGACTATCTGCATAGTCGCAGGCGCCTTTGACCACGATGACTGATGGGAAAATATCCCAAACTCCCGCGCCTTCCATTTCAAAACCCAAAACATCCTCCTTCTTCATAATCTCATCTCGATAGTGTTCGGACTTTAAGACCGAATCGCCCGAGGCAATCAAGCCATAATGAACCTGAGGCTGAGTCGCCCCCTCCGTGAGGCGATCGCGTGACACTAACTTACATCCGCATTTATTTTCTTTGCAGGCCTTTGTGTCGGTGGCCTGTAGGTTTGTCTTGAATAATTTATCAGATTGCTCGCCAGGGTAGTGCGCCTTTAGCGCTGGTATTTTTTGTAGATCGATGAGATAATTGGTAATTTTCTCCTGCAACCTTTGTCGACTTTGAAGACCTTTGAGCTTTGACAAGAGCCCCCGAATTTCTAGTTTTGGCCTCCCCAAAGAGTCCTGAGGCCGATCTTTGCGAGTGAATCTATCGTCATGTCGTCGCCCAAGGTCATATTGAACAATACCTTCACTTATTATAATGTCCCCAAGTATAATTTCATCGCCAGTGTCCGGCACAGTAGGCACTACCCCACATATACCCACAACAAGACACAGATTGATGTTTCGAAAGCTTCTTTGGCAATGGGCCGCAACAGATGCTGCGTGGGTTTTTCCCATTCCTGGAAGATGGACAAGTACAACATTGTGGTCTCCAATAGAACCTATAGAGTATGTATTGGGGTCGTCTTCGGCTTTGTTGTATTTTCGTCCTTCCTTATCCCAGTCATGATCGAATAAAGCTCGAACAGCATCGGCCTCGATCGTGAGTGCGCAGACTATGGCAATATCAAAGTCATCTCGGTCAACGTTCCATACTTGAGATCCCGTTGCACTGGTTGCGTTGGTGCTCGAACTTTGCAATGAAAATTGCGAATTTCTTTTAGATATAGTACCAGCACAGCTTCGTTCTATTCGCGACAGTGTTGGGGTTGTAATTTTCTTTGGCACCGGGACGTCGTCAGACATATCATTCGATCTTCGCCTTTTATTTTTGCTCGGATTAAGCTCACGCTCAAGGTTCCGAACAATCTTCTCATCAATTGCGGCTCTTATCGCAATGAATATGGCGCTCAAATCCTCTTCCTCTGGTATGTGCAGGTGTAGATTTAAGCATTCTTGTACAGCTGTCATGTAGTACATACTTTTGCCCTTCATCTTCTGGTCGTAGACGATTCCGGATATTTTCCCCCACGTTTCAAGATTTTTGAGGAGTTGTGTACCAATCTCAAGCCTTAGCGCTTCTCCTTGTTCAATTTCCAAGAGTAATTTCGCAAAAGACAAAAGAATCGGGTTTCCAGGGCCTAGCCTTTTTCTAATATTATCCGAATTCTCATTGCCGAGATTCGACTGTAATAGAAGGTACCATAACGGACTGCTCGGCCGTATCTCGGATGAACGTTGGAGCAGTACTTGTTCAGATTTAAAATTGAGGGACAAAAGCCGAAAGTCCCCGTAGAAAAAGTCTGCTAGACACCTTGCAAGAGACAGTGCTAGCGCCAACTTTTGTGGCCGGTTGAATTCCCTCATCGTCCCGCTCAGATAGTCATTTATACTAATCTCTCGAAAGGCATTTCGATGAAGTAATGAACTGAGGGATTCTTCTTTGTAATCGCTAATAGGTACTGGTATTGGTTGCAAACTGTCGCTAATGTCAAATAGTCCTCGTTGGTCAATATGTAGATGAAGCTGCCTCTTCTGTTCCCAGGACTTTCGAATGGCTTCGCACAGACCGCAACTTTGGTTAACTTTCGACAGAAGCCTAGTGCAGTTGATTAAAATAAATTCTAGCTCATTGAATCGTTCGTACTCACAGGAATGATCCACATTCGGCTTTCTGCCAAGCACTCGCGTGTTGACAATGTGATAGAAACATCTCAAATGTAGCTTTTCGACGAGGGTCAGATTCTATTGCTTCGGTAACTCTGAGTTTGATTGAGTGTGGCTTGCCACAGCCGATTCTGAGGAATTCCCTAAAGAGCGACTCAACCACATTGCCTCGATTATGTTGTATCTCATATTCAATTTGGCCTTCTTCTCCGAGCGCTTCTAGAGCAACTTCTGGTTGTGGGTTTCTGATGCCTTGTGGTCTCTTTGTGACAGTAGCGAGGCGACGGAAAGATTCTATCCATCCAGCTAGTTGAGCCTCACCTTCCTGCAAACTTTTATCGTCAATCCGTGTAAATAATCTCGGTTCCGAACCATGTATTAAATTAAATTCCTCGGATGTACCATCTAAATAATCGAGGAGAGCGGCAAGTTTTGGAAACCTTTGAATAAATTCCGCTGTACTATGATATTTGGGTTCTTCTTGATGCCTCAAGCCTCGATAGTATGAGTGTTTAGAGCCTCTGATGAGATCCTCATTTACTATGTCGTTGAGTATGATCAGTAGATCTGTCGATCTCCTGTCTAAATCAATATACTCGTCTGTTGTAGTATCGACATCAATGTTAGTCGTAATAAAAACATAGCGGAGATCAGCCTCAAAGAAGGCGAAATCGGTTTCATATGACTTTGGGTGGTCTGCGAAATCTGGGTCCTTCACAACGTTCAGCAGTCGGCCCACCAAGCGCGACTGGATGGCCTGGAGACCGCTCCAACCCAAGGAGTCGGTCTGGGGCATGGCAAGCCGACTATTAAATAGTTTTAGGAGACTTTGGGTGCGGATTGAAGTCGTTAACCAAGGGTGAACACGAACGCACGTCTAGAATTCATCGAAGTTGACAAAACTGAGCCTCAGCCTGATGGTAACCGCATACTTAGCCAATAGAGGAATAGAGCTGACAGCTGATGTGCCCCGAGAATCGCATAATTTTGAGCTACCCCGCTTCATCTCTTCACTCATGCCTGGAGTCATGGTTTGATCAGACAGGGTTAGAGGGGGTGAATAGTGAGAATTTTGTTGCATTGAATGTTCCAAGATCATCATTCTTCTCTTGATCAAGGCATTAGTGGGCCTCCTCTTTTTATGTAACGTAGCTGACTTCCTAGGACGATCTGAGTGATATCCTTCTATCCAGTCATAAGCCTGATGAACAAAGCAAGCAAATTTAAACCCCTCACACAAAGAAAGAGCAAGATATGCTTTTCGCAAATAGAAGCATCTCAACGTTAGCACTTGTTCCAAGCTACGAGAACCATCCTGGAAAAAGGTCCGAATAGCCTGCAAAATCCGGATAATCTGACGCTCAATCCTTACATGTATGCCTAATGTACACTGTCAACATGTATCACTGACTCCTTGCATCGCACTTGAGAGAGCGCTAGACCTCGTTTTAAAGGGTGGAGGGCCATGAACTACCATTAGGCCCCGTCTTTGGCAATCTTTGACCTTGACAGCTTCAAGATGAATAGCACGTCCGAATCAGACGATGAACCGATATTCAGCCTTGCAAGCCGATGTGAGAAGTTGTTTGAAGCGAATTCTTTAAAGCTAAAAGAGTTTTATGATGATGTCGGTGCAACTATGCTGGCTGAGTATCAGCATCGATTTGCAGCATGGGCTTCTTTTTTAGGTGTATTTGCAACATCTAGCGTATGTCTCGATACTAGACTTCGATCTCATGCTGAGATCCAAGATCTGGTGCTCCGTTTTCTAGACATTATGCACACCAACCTAGTCCATCGTGGGTCATTAGTCTAAACCCAATAATGATTGCGTATTCTCATCAGCTTTGCAGTTTTGGAAGAGAGCGCTCCTCGAGATCATCATTATGGGCCTCCTAATGTTCACTCTTCACCTAGCGGTTTCAAAATGAATGTCAAAAGCCTGGGGGCAATCGCCCAGAGCCTAGAACGCCTAGGCTCGCTCGGCTCCTCGATCCGTCGCTCATCACTGACAACACAGTCAGTAAAGGCGAGAGCCGCTGCGAAAAAGTTCAACACAGCGTCATTTGAGCAGTTGGCTCAAATTTCGCTGAAACTGCTTTATCCTGGTGCCAACCAAGGCCTCCTTGACCGGGGCTTTTTGGCAATGACGCAGATTTATGTTGGTTTTCTTCATCGCCAAGACCGACAAGCTATTCTCTTCAGAAGACCGGAAGTAGCACCTCCTCTAGAGACTATTAATGAAGTTCCGGAGCAAATATCAATGGTTCTCCCAGACAGATCTACTCAACCAAAATCACACACCCCAGCCACACTTTCAGAACCTGAGACGCATCTAATAGCCCCTCAGCTACACGATAACTATCAAGAATCTCATCTAGCTCCTTCATCCCTTGATAGTCAGGAAGTGTTAGCTAAATTTAGGGGGGTTAACCGACTTGATACAAAAGATAGGCCGAGATCAATCATGAGCAAAAACATAAATTTTCCCCGGTTGTCCAAGGAAAGCACCATCTGTCCATGGTGTTTTGATCATCTCCCTGAGAAAATGCATCAGGGAGACCTGTGGAGGTATGCTGATCAGCCCCGGAAGCTTCATTGCAGCAGAAATAACTCTTTTTCTAATACCACCTATAGCCAACATATGAATGAAGACCATCAGCCTTACATTTGTATCTCGGAAAAATGCTCTGACCCTCCAAGATTTTCCAGTTCCAGTTCATGGTTTGAGCATATGATTACTTCTCATGGCCATAAATGGCATCGTGAAGTTTATCTGTCACCATCGTGGGTCTGTCCATTATGCACTGATAGCCGTCTCGATTTCGATTCGCCACAACAGCTTAGTGAACACCTCATGGCATGTCATGATGGAATATTTCATCGGTCACACATTGAAGCTATCGCACAGCAAAGTCAAATACGAACACCGCGACCACAAGACATTTGTCCATTCTGCTGCTTCAAGATGGAGAGCCATGATACATCTTCTACAAGCCAGAACAATAAAACAAGTCTCCAGCCAAAATCCGACGCTGAGACTTACGGCCATAGAAAACGCATCAAGACAGAGATCGGACAATCACGAACCAGCGAGAATGAGAACCAGGAGAAATTCACGCCACGTGAGCACATATCGTCAAATGAGGATGATAATGCCATCTATCACAAGTCTATAGAAAAGGAAGTAGTCGCTAAACATATCGCAATGCATCTCCAAAATATCCTGCTCCTCACGTTACGCCTGATATCGATCAATAGTGGTTTGGGAGAGGGTCAGGATAAAGTCCTAAGCTTTGATGACAGCTCATCCGGAATCCCCTCATGGATAACAGGCTTGGATGCAATTACTCAAAGTCCTAGCAGTCCTGTTGTTTCAGAAAGCTCTTCTTCAGCTTCGGATACCAATGATAGTCTTGGAAATATCCTCATACCGTCTTCTGAAACTTGGATCGACTGGGTGCATGTGCCCAACTATATTGACAAAATCAAGTCAAGTCCTTCTATACCTGGGGTTATAGAAACTACGACCCATCGATCAGAACACGAGGATAGTCTTCCACAGTTGTTCCAAAGCCCGAATCCAGAAGACGATCCTTTCCATGAATCTATAAATGATATCACTGGGGAAGTAACAACAAATCAAGCCAACTCAGGTTTCGACGAAATGGAAGAGGAAGAATCATATGAGACCGCAGATGAAGGTATAGACAATGAAGAACTATTTGAGGCCCCGGAGGAAGGAATGGAAGATTTCGAAATGCCAGAGGCGGAAACACCATCTGATTTGAGGAAGAGGCCAAGCGACCCTACAAAAGAGGATACTAAAAGTAGGACATACCCCTGGTCTGATTGGATTTGGAATGATGAATACCAGCGATATTATCGAGAACGTCTGGACGATCAAGGTTTGTCTACCCTGCTTCTCGTCCTCCATTTTTTATTGACCGACCATGTCTAATGATAATTCGGAATTACAGGCGAATGGATTTATGAGTGGGACAATCCATACCGTCAGCCTCCTAATGATGATACCAACATACGCCAGAGAGAAGAATATGAATATTCTGTCCAAAATTGTAGTAGTGTCCCGGTACCCTTTTGTAAGAGTCATGCTGATTCAATAAATTACATAGACGAGGACAAGGACAACTTGGATCCTACCACGGCAACTGCTAGTTATGGAACATATGGCTACGGTGCCCCTATTTCCAGTGAAGCAGCAAGCTCAAATACCATACAGGAGAACCCAGAACTCGCCGAGGATATTACTGAAAGCAGTAATAAGTATGCTAATATCGACGTTGAAGACGAGGCTTCCAATATGCAGTATTCTGGTAGAAACTCTGTGCCAATTATGGTAGTTCTATACTGACTTACTCTCCACTGAAGAAAACAGGTACAGCTCGGCGGCATATGATGAGAATGAAACCCTTGACCCTCGTGAGTATGAAAAAAAAGGGTTCATCCACCTAGATTAATTCTTGCATAGGGTATCAAGTTCAAAAAGGCCACATGTTTCAGCCCGGAAAGGTTTTTAACCACTTTCTAAGGTCCGATCGATTCCTGATTGCGTTACAGATTTTCAAAGTTTTATGGTCAGAGCCCCAGGGAGCCAGTGGGTATGAATCAGGTGGCCGCATTTTTGTGACCTTTCGTAGATTTATAGTCATCGCGAATGATCAAGATCATGCAACCTGCGTGTAAGTCAACGTCTGAATTGGACGTATCAACAACATACTTACAATGTAATAGACCAATTCTTACCTACGGACATCAAGGCTGCACCAAACGAGGTGTTGTATCTAGTAAACATGGTATCATTCACGAAAGCGGCCAGAAGGCCAGTCTTCTACGTGGTGAGCCGAGACTTGGTTTTCCACCAGTCAGGTATCACATGTACCAAGATGGAGAGAGGCTTAGTAAAGCAAGCCGAGTAAACTACTCAAAGCCCATGACTATCGAACATTCTTTGAAGGTTTTCTTCATAGGGCACGTCGTAGCCGCGGACTGGGATATCTGCTCCGATGCATTCAACGCGTGCTGGGAGAACAAAACTCATCACAAAGGAAATTAGCCGCGCCCACTAATTAATTTAATTAATGTTTCTAAAGCATATCTGAGCTTATTTTCATTCACAGAGACTATATGCCAATAGCCTCCTATTATTAGAATTGGGATTGTCATCTACAGGCATAATTATATTTCTAATTAAGCCCTGAATGAAAAATTCCGAATATGAAGACTAGTCCTTCTGGCGAGGGTACTACTCTTCCTCTAGATGTAGGCCACGCATTTCTCATTACAAAATGAGACCAGTTGCTGAATCATTTTAAAGAACTTATGCCTGGCCCTATATAAACTTCCGTTCTGTTTAGTTCTTGTGATTGTGGTATACAACTAATCATTAATTATGGGCCGCTGTAGATGATAGATATGTGAGAGATAATGAACAGCTCCCTGTACATGGAATGACCACCCTCCCAGTGATTTAGAAGCTATTTTTGTATAACGGAAAACAGGGACCGATAATCGGGAGCAATCAAATGATACAAAGTTATTTGAGCTCCGAGGGTTTAGCAACCCCGAATATTCAAAGTCCAACCAGAGACTGCCATTTATAAATGAAGGAGATAAAAACAGCAATTCAGGGAGTAGCAATCGAGGACCATAAAGAGCTAAAAAATGATAATTCTCATGCAATGGTGCTTCTTTTTCCCACGGCTTGTATGTCAAAAGCATGTATGGTTTGATGAGCTACTGTTGAGCAATTCATCAAGGCCTAGATGGCCTCCAACTCTGCATTAGAAATAAAATGGGACCCTCCTTCGCATACGTAACCGTTTTCCTGCTTGATCCATTGATATCCTTGCACACAAACTCCCATGTTGCGAAGCTTTGATTGAGCTTCTGCCTCTTTTTCCCTCTGCTCCCTTTGCCGTTTTTCACGCTCTAATTGTTCCTGTTGACGGAGGCGGCGACTTTCCATTTTCGATGCTTGGTCACACTTTGGCACGCTCGCTTTCTGTTTGGGTCGAATTCTATCTGTCACTTCTTGGTCTTTAGTGGTTTCAGCATCATACTTCCGTACTTGATCACTCAGTTTATCATCTCTTTGAACTTTGACTGGTGCAGACCTTGCGGCCTGAGGTGCTCTTCGATCCCTATTCTTGTTCTTTGAATGCATAGTTTCAACAGCGGACGATTCTTCCGTCCGGGTGCTAAAATTCGTCCGGCGAGGTGCCATATCGCGAGCTGCTGTTTGTTGTGGTAGCATTTGATCCCAGGTCTCCAGATTTGAGCGAGCCTTGGGACGCAACTTTCTTCTGGAAGCAACCATAAGATCTAACTCTCCAACGACAATATCTCTATCAATTGGCAATATACTTTGATGGTTGCCTGAAAAGTCATCCGGAGATATAGTCTTCACAAACACCTCCCTGGTAATCTTGTTGATGTCGCGGGCATTGGACCAATTTGGCAGGTTTGACAAATCGTCAAAGCGGTCAATCATCTGTTCATAGAAATCTTCCGGGGCGTTTTCCAAAGATTCCATTCTCAGGTGTTTATGATTGCCCTCGCAAAGTTGATTTTGGAGCTGTTGATACATCAATCTGATGCACTCGGCTGGCCGTAATCCTTCAAAAATAACCAGTTCTGAAAAGCAGCCCGCTAAACCTTGGTGTTGAGACATGAGGCGATTAATATCGTTTTCATATCCACCGAGAACAATGACGATCTTTCTTGAAAACTTTGGATTTGATATGAAGTTGAGAAGTTCATCTATGGCTTCTTTGGCAAATTGACCTTCGCAAAGGCGGGAGACTTTATTGATGAAGAGAACCTTTCCGAGAGCTTTCTCGAGAATCTTTTGCGTCTTCGGGCCGGTCTGTCCTACGAATTCTCCAATAAAGTCGGTTGCAGAGCATTCGACGCATTCTACAGCCCTGATGAAACCCATGTCATAGTACAGCTGACCCATCTTCTTCGCTGTGGTGGCCTTGCCTGTGCCTAGAGGTGGTGTTAGTAGTCAGTATGCATACATTTGCGAGCAAACTTACCTGGAGGACCCTGGAAGATAAAATTAAATGGTATGTACTCGGCCGGGTTAACGCCCGTCTTCTTCAGGTTCTTTGTATCTTTTGCATACTTTTCAAACTTCTTAATCACATCTCCACAGCCAATGACTCCTTCAAATAGCTTGCGAATGTTCATATCTGCCCGCTCCCCGCGGTCAAAATCTGCATCAAAGTCTCTCGGTTCAAGAATGGAAAGATTTTCTGCATCTCCCGGTGTTATCCGATTCTGGTGACGAGCCTTGGCTTTATTCAATAAATTCTCCAGCTCACCCGCGTTTCCAAAATATTGTTGATTGCGGGCGCGAGAAACCATTTCTATTGCCACTTTCTTTGCTTCGTCTGTAGCTTGAAATCCTTGTTGTTCGAGCTTTAGGTCCAAGATCTGGCGCAGCTCGTTGTCTGTAAAGTCCTCAAAGACAAAAGCCGAATCTAGAGGGAAACGTCGGCTTAGACCTGGGTTGACATCTCGGAACATGGCTTCCATTTGGTCCTTGTACCCAAGTAAAAGCACGCATCTGTCCTCTCCTGGAGTACTTTGGACTTCAGCAACAATCGCATCAATGACGGCTGTCTTGTATGGGTCACTGTTACCAGTACCGCCACCAGATGCCCCTCCACTAGATAGGCTGTAGGCTTCGTCGATGACGAGAACTTTCCCAACAGTTGATGCTAAGATTGCCTGAGTTTTCTTTTCAGAGTGTCCCAGGGCTCCCCCAATGAAGTCAGCAGGCTTTTTAATCACGACTAAGTCAGATTAGTGACTGGCTTCAAGCTGTCAGATCGGGTATGGCAAATTACCTTCGCGTTTTGACAGAAGTCCGAGATCAGCCAGTATCTCCCCATAAAGCTTGGCTACAGATGTCTTTCCGGTTCCGGGAGAATCAAGAAAGACTCGATTAAGGCTATATTCAACGATGGGCTGCTCTTGAATCTCTCGGCGGTAATTGTATTCGATGGTCTTGCACAGGCCTTGGACAGAGTCTTTGACCGCCTTCAATCCAATGAGTTTCTGTAATTTAACCCAAGCCTTACAATTTTTCAGGGCGGCAGACGGTTCTGGACCAAACAAATCTTCTTTTGTAAGTTGCATGTCGTCTGGGCGCTTGCCGTCGATTTTCTCCCGCCGCAAACGATCAGCCTGGCGCGCAGTGATGTGCGACAAGTTGTTCTCCACAAGTCGAGCATTTCCGAAGCCTTCGCGGTCACGTCCGCGGCCGATTCGGCGGGCGACAATACGAGAATACAGCCCGCCTGGACCTGCCTCGACTTCCATACGATCACTCCACCGAGTCCTAATCTTCTGTGCCAGTATATGCAACAGCTCGTCGTCAGTGTAATCGTTGAATCGTATCTCGTGAGGGAAGCGGCTGGGCAGGCCTGGATTATGTGCGAAGAATGTTTCCATCTGCTTGTTGTAGCCTGCCACGATGAAAATAACTTTTCCTTTGAGATTTTCGACTTCAGCAAGCAGATAATCCAAAACCTGCGAACCTCCATGGGCCGGATCCGATGTGAGTTGATAGGCCTCATCGATGAACAGTGCTCCACCACCACCAGCGAGAAGGCCTTTGATATGCTTCTCACATCCCGAAACGCCGGAGTTTGAAAGCGCCGAGCCTGTTGTCTCAACGAATTTGCCTCCCGGAATGATGCCGAGATGTTGCAGGAACTGAGCGTAGAGGCGAGCCACGGTTGTTTTACCTGCTCACAATTAGAACTTGAAATTTCTCTATAATTGCATTCTCTTACCAGTTCCAGGATTTCCAAGCATGACGCAACTAAACCGTTCGTCTTTGAGATCTCTGTCTTGGCGATTTGCAGTATCCACCATCGTTTTAATAGAAAGAAACTTGGCCTTGACTTCTTCAAGGCCAACCATGTCCATCAAAGCATCGAGAGCCTCGTTGCTACTACCGCTGAATTTCTCATATTTCCACTCATTCTTTGCATTAGAGGTCAAGGGTCGCAGTCCTTCAACTTTTGAATTCCCGCTCGAAGGGTCTGGTACCAGAGACTGAAAACCATGCAGACCACCATGCCAAAGTCCGTCGGGGTTGTAATGGGTTGAACCGGATGGATAGCCACCTGGCATGGAAAATTTGAGATAGTAGTCAGAAGGATTATCCATTATGTTGTCTGGTGGTTTTGCTGCTGTGTTATTAGGCTCTCTTGAAGATTTCTTGGAGATCTAGTTCTCCAAGTCTCGTGTAGTGGCAGGAAAGATGTGTACAGTCCAAGAAGACTTCTCTAAGAATAGAAGAAGACTTAAATGAGAAAGGCCCTCTAGACTCCTGAAGAAGAGCCCTCGAGGTGTGATTGGGTGGGGTTGTCGGGAGTCTGAGACAAGTGGAGGAGGGGCACTGAGGAGGATCCTGATCAAGGTCGACACTTGTTTATATTTGACGATGATCACGAGCGGATATACAGTATTGCCGTAGCTAGTAACGCTTAGTTTACTTCTTACGAGTCTGGTAAATGTTGTGTTGACGGAAGGCAGTGCCGACTTTAGCGAGTGCTTGAGGTTTTTATCACCAGCACAGCCTGATTTTACGCGCTCAGCTGAATATTTGCCAAGCAAGCCACAAAAACAAAGACCAATCGCTTGCAAATATTTGCGTTTTACCCCTCTTCAGGCATCAGATCATTTTCGCCTGAGGCCGTTGAGGCTCTCTCAAAAAGGTTGTAGACCTCTCTTGCTGATCCTGTCATCAACATCCCCTGACTCGATCTACTCCATCAGCCCACACTACCGATCAGCCATGCACGGAAACACTCAATACAACGCTAAATATCTCGACACCACTGAGGAAGCGAAGCCTAGTGGTCTGCGACCTCTCAAGATCCGCTGTCCATCCAAGTCTTGTCCCGATGAGCAACGGCTCTGGCGGTGCCGTGTTTGCAACAGACAGCTCGATTCACACGGCGAGTTCTTCTTCTGCAGCTGCGGAAAATATCGATCCAGTGCCACCAGCTTTGATTGCCTAAATCAAACACATGGTGGCAAATTCATAGCCTACCGACCGGATCCTGCGTCGAAGCGCTCGCGTGTGCAGGGACAACGCCAGAGACTGAATATCTTGATCCTCGGCGAGACCGGCGTTGGTAAATCGACCTTCATAAACGCATTCCTCAACTATCTCGTCTTCGATGCTCTGGATGACGCAATCAAACATGAAAACTTGCATTGGCTGGTTCCTTGCAACTTTTCCGTACAGTTAAAGGATAAAAACAAATCAGTTCACAAGGACATTCGAGTCGGTGATGATAAGGATGAGGTGGGAGGAGGCACGGGTGCCTCTGCCACACAGGTTAGTCAGGTCTACCGCTTGACGATTGCGGATACCGAAATCTGCCTGATTGATACGCCGGGCATTGGGGATACTCGAGGAATAGAACAGGACCAGAAAAACTTGGCCAATATCCTCTCCACCCTGGGCAATTTCGATAGCCTCCATGGTATTCTCCTTTTGTTGAAGCCTTCCATGGCTCGATTGACTCCAGCAGTTCGTTGGTGCGTTAAAGAACTCCTCACCCATCTCCATAAGGATGCGGCAAGGAATCTGGTTTTTGGGTTTACAAGGACTCGCCAGGAAGATTACACTGCCGGCGACGCACACAAACCAACAGAAACGCTTCTTAACGACGTTGGAATTTCGCTAGACCCGAGTATCATGTATTGCTTCGATTCCGAGAGCTACCGCTTTCTAGCAGCCTGGAACCAAACTGGTACTGAAATTGGCCCTTAGATGCCTACCGCCACAGCTGGGATACTTCTCAGAAAGAAGCCCACAGACTCCTAAATCACTTTCACACAATTGAACCACACGCAGTCCAGAGCACGCTCAGCCTTAATCAATCTCGGCAGCTCATCACAAGCTTGACCAAGCCAATGGCTGATATATCTGACAGCATCGATACAACGATCAGGCTAAACCAGGAGAAGATCAAAGACAAAGCAGACTCTCAATCAAAGGGTGAAAGACTCAAAACAAAGCTCTACTTTGAGAGAGTCGTCATTAAGCCTACGAAGCTGGACAGACCGAGAACGGTTTGCAATGATTCGACTTGTATTGAACTCCGTGACATCGGCAGCGGGGAGTTCCGCCCCGTGTACAAAACCATATGCCATGACGATTGCCATCTCAGGAACGTCGACGCCGATGTTGTAGGCCATGCCAATTTGACCATGTGCGCAGCTATGGGAGGCACAGACTTTTGCCTCATATGCCGCCATGGCTGGCAGCAACATTTACATTTCCAATGGCAGCAGGAAGAGAAGGTTGTTCAGGAGATTGATGAAGATATCGCCTCACGAATTCGCAATAACGAGTTGGATGTCCACACCAAGGAGGCGGCAATCCAAGACATCAAGAGGAAATTAAAAGAGTCTAAAAACACTCGGGAAGTCATCGCACAGGCTGCAGCTCAATTCGCTCTCTTTCTTGAGGCCAATAGTATCACGGCGTATAACGACGAGACAGTTGCATACCTGGAAATTCTGATCAAGGAGGAGCGACAAAATGCAAACCATGCACGATTTCTTCGGATGTTCAGGCGGCCAACCTCAAATGATCGGTTAAACAGCCTAGAACGCATGCTTTCAGAGCATAAGCAGAGAGTTGATGCGTTTGAGAAAGCAAGAGACGCCGGGCATGGACACGTTCTAGATGAGAAAGGTGTCAATGATTTGGCCCAGAGGCTTTATTCTCTCCCCAACTCTGGAGAAGTCTTCAAAAATATCATGTCGGTCTCAGGGGCCGCACAGAGGTTGTTTTTCCAAGAGAAGAAGTTCCATGGCCCTTGGAGACAATATCTCATCGAGAAGCCGAACTGGTGCAGCTCGGACGACCCTGGCAGAGATTCCGCACCCAAAAGACAGTCCCCGACTAAACAGCGGCATGATCCCAAGACAGGCTCAACTTGGAACGCAAATCAGAGCTGCTGGAAGGGATCCGGGTGTCGGGACGAGGATTGCAAATTTGACCACCCTGCCACTCGCGATTGCCGCAACGGCAAGGACTGTTACACACCTGGCTGCACTTTTACCCACCCACGCCTTCGCCATTGCCAAGACGGCTCAAAATGCCCAGCTGAGGACTGTCCTTTCGCACATCTTGAACAAAAGCAGACAACTTGTCACAATGGGCCTGGATGCCGGGACGGACAATGCAAGTTTGGCCATCCCCCTGCTCCTCCTTGCCGCAACGGCAAGGACTGCTACAAGGACGGCTGTACTTTCGGCCACCCTCGTCCTCGCCATTGCGCAGATGGGGCGACTTGTGCAAATGAGAAATGCGAATTTGCACATCTCCAAGCAAGACCAAGGCCCTGTCGGAATGGGCCTGGGTGTCGGGAGGAGGAGTGCGAATTTGTCCACCCGACGGCTCCCGAATGACGCAATGGCAAAGACTGTTACAAAGCTGGTTGTAGCTATAACCACCCTCGACC
The DNA here is from genome assembly GCA_003031705.1 of Calonectria naviculata. Classification (NCBI taxonomy): domain Eukaryota; kingdom Fungi; phylum Ascomycota; class Sordariomycetes; order Hypocreales; family Nectriaceae; genus Calonectria; species Calonectria naviculata. The sequence goes on along the minus strand of NAGG01000207.1, from coordinate 115,268 downwards.
TCGTTATTGCAAGAGCGGTCCCGGTTGCAAGAACAAGAAGTGCGCGTTTGCACACCCCTGGTCGCGACAAAGGTCTCGCTCGCGACCAAGATCACATTCGACCGGAGCTATTCGCGGAGACAAGAACCGTAATTCTGACCATTCTAATGGCAAAGGAAACCAAAATCGCACAAATAAATCCTCTGAAACTCATCTAACGGTTCCACGATACGTGCCTCCGGTCTCCGATGCCGGTAGCTCCCAAGATGGCGAGCCAGACGGTGGTGCTTCTCTCCAGAAGGCTCCAGCCACGAGAGGCCGCCGCGGTGGTTCCAAGGGGTCTGGTTTACCTACCAATCAAGCCAATATGGATACTTCAGATGAAATACCAGCATATATGGAGAAGAAGAACTGGAGGAACTAGGCAATGGCTGCCCTCTCGCATCATCCATTTTCAACGTGGGCCTACCTACTGCGTGACCCCTTTTAGAGTTGGGAAGATTATTCGAATTTTGAGAGAGTTTGTTAAATTGCAGTTTCTAGTTTTACTTCAAGAAATAGCCAGGATTTAGCTGATGGAAAGCCACTGATTAGTTATTGAGCAAATAAATTTGTTAACCACAAGGCCGCATTCCATCACACACACTTTTCACCTAATGTTTCCTCCTGTGATACACATAGCTTTTCATTACAATATTTAGATACAAAGCCTAAGCTAGGCTAATGTTTAAGCTATAAGGATTAACATGGGTAGACCAGTCATTCTTCTGGCTGGGGCCATGGTCGTCCTCCAAGTGCAGGTCGCGCATTCGCCATACCTTGCGGATGACAGCACCAGTCCGTGAAACATTGCAAAGAGCCGACCCAGTCATGGCACTTAAAATCCCCACTACTAATCGCCTTCCAGAAACCATCTCCCCCGTTACGGCATTGTAAAGATCCTGTGCATCGTCAAGCGGATCCAGCTCCACTGCCGCAGTGAAGAGCGGAAACACGAGACCAGCCACACACCCCAGCGCGACGAGATGGCTGATCTCTTGCAGTATGATTTTAACTAGGCTAGCAACTTCTGGTGTCGCGGGAGTCGCATCCTTGAGAAGACAGTAATAGTAGAGCTCCACGGACATCTTTTTCAGACTTTCGCAACGCCTCAGCGTGTCGCCAAAATCTAGGTTTGGATCGTAAGCATCAGTTAACAACAGTTCGTTCCCCAATTTTTCCGTTTCTCTCTCAAACTCCTCCATGGATATGTCATTTTGTTCTCGACCTCTCGCTAGTTCTGTGATGCGGAAGATAATAGCAGTGAGTTCTGGGCGACATGCTGTCCATGAGTCGCGGGCCAGCGAGGGATTTGGCGTCTGCCAGTATTCAAGACCAAATACCGGTGCATTACCGCATGCGGTCCTGCTAATAACGTCTTGGTATGCGAAAAAGTGTTCCGAAAAACTCACCAGCTGGTCATTTTGACAGCCCATCGATGGGGGTAGTATCTGCTTCCGCCGCCTGATAAAGTCCTGGCCAGCTCTCATATGAATGACCCAGCGGTGGTCGCAGGAGTCTAGTATTTCCTCAAGACACAGTAACAACATGGCAACGGGGACCTGGGGATCCGACAAGACCTCTACAGCTGTCTTTGACGATTGGATTCGATTTTTAAGAGTACCGAGGACTTTTCCTTTGAGTGAAGTGGCTATGCGAGACCACCTGGGTTCGATCAGGCTTCTGTGACGAGCTGCCAGAGCCATAACGGACAGTACAAGGTATTCTTGACCACCAGAGGCGAAGAGGGGAGCGACAAGGTTTGCGAATGGCGACATGCCGCATGTTGCTGGAGTGGTGAACGGACACAGTCGACGGAGGTAGTACTCAAACAACCCAAGGTCAAAGCCTCGCACCGTTGGATACGGTGAGATTGAAGTTGTCAAGGCAGTGGAGGATACAGTGTCTGTCGACTGAGCATCAGCCTCCTGTATCGACTCCAGGTCTTCCTCCACCCATGTCTGGATATCAGATGACTCAATGTCAAAGTCGGATACGAAAAGATTGATAAAATGGCCAGGTCTGACTTGTGGGACTTCCAATAGTGTATCAGGTTGGTAAACGATGAGACCCGCGCTGGGCGGTGGTGATTGGCTGTCCTTGGCCTTGGAGAATACGCCCTGTCGCCCAAAGGCCAACCCACGGGCCGAATAGTCCGTTTCCCATTTGAGTGGGACATTGCGCTCACATACTAATCCCCTAGAGACGCATTTGCGGCAACGCGGCTGTTCCTCGTCGCACTTGATCTTGCGGGTTCTGCATGTCTGGCAGCCAGTTCGTGTGCGCCGTTGGATGGGGCCAGTCCTGTGAGCGGGGGGCCGACGGGGCATTATTCAAGACGATAGTGGATGGCGATAGTCAAGTTTACAAGGATGCCCATAACGTGCTGCCTGTGTCAGCGGCGCAGTCAGTAAATCGCTGTGGCTGCGGTGGATCTCGATGCTGGAGCCGTCAATTGAGTGGGAGGAGCATCTCGGCTGGACCTGACAACGAGGCCTGAGCAATCACGCGACGAGTCCCGGCTCTCGCTCTGAGAGTTCTTGTGTGCATGGGCATGTGACCTATCAGGTTGGCCGATAACCGATAGCAATGAGGAGTTCCCGATTCCGATATCAGTAGCAGCAGCGTGGGTTAGTTCCTCGCGATACTAGCCAGGTTGTGCCCCGCACTCCCCTCGGCTGGACCTTCTTTCCCCTCACCCGATGTCCCTTAGCCACATTGGGAATCACCTCTACAGTCTACAGAGCAGAGTTGTTAAATGTGCGTATAAAATTACTCGCTGGGGAACAAATGGTAAGTTTGATAATTACCTCTCGTTTCCCTCTGAAATCCTGTTTAGTTCAGTTGCGCTGAGAACGCCAGTCTTATTCACGCCGCCTGTCTATATCCAAAATAGCTGTCTGATCGGGTTGCTCTTGTTTTTTTTTACCTAGTTAAGCCCATTCTTGGTATTTTATTCAACTGAATGATCACCAAGGACCTTTCTGTCCCCAAGAATCTACCGGAATTCGGCTCGGTGCGTAGCTCGTTTGAGCCCGCTGGTGCACATTTTATCCACCAATATGTGGTCTGAAATCTTTAAATCGATAAATCATTAACGTGTCATTTTTATGAGTGATTTACAATACGATAATTTTACAAATTTGTTTTCAACAAATATCCTCGACCCACACTAAGTCAGAATCGAGATTATTACCCGGCTGCGGGACTTGCCGAAAGCTTAACAGGTCTGCATCATTTTGGGGTATGTTGACTAGTTATTATTTCTTCGTTTTGGTTGCCTATAGAATTAACTTGGAGGTCAGTCTGCGAAAAAATGCCGTTTGGTTTAATAAGACTGACTACCACGACGGCTTTGCTGTATACGCGTCTTGCAGACGATGGAAAAGCGACCTCTCCGAGCGCTAAGTCGAACAGAAAGACCCGGTTAGGAACAAATGATAATTGGATAGGGCTTAGCCGAATAAATGGGTTTTAGTAATAAAACCCTTGTAATAGCGACGATGGCCTCCCTGGAGCAGAAGAGTGCGAAAGTCAAGGCCCACAGGCTGCGGAAACCGCACAATCCAAATGTGCGAAGCTACCAATCAAAAAATATATACCCTTTCGCCGGGTTCTTATGAAATACAAACTCCGCTTAGCTAATCGGACTTACAGCACAACGAGAATTCCCCACTAGTCTTCGACACTAGCTTACTCGCGAGTACGAAAAATCAGGCCGAATAGAATGGTTATGCGTATTCAGACGTGAAATATCAATAGTTCCAAACTAGGTGCCCTCTATTTCAGGGTTTACTTTTATCCAGGAGCATAGCGAGCAATTATAATGCCGCTGATCGCATTCTCTAGTTGCGGATCCAGCCTTGTTTCGAAACTGGGTGCGGATTTGCTGTTACGACCTGGGTGTGTAACTGCAAGCATTGCGATTATAGACTTATCTATTGGCCTGACAAGCTATTAGACGTAATACGAAGCGCAGATCGTTCCATAATAATTACATACTATGGATCATACGTTTGAACCCCGGACCGAACTTGCTTTTAGGAAACTAATCCGAATAACTCAGACATCAACATTTTTAGCTTGTACACCGCTCCTCCATTGCCGGCTATGTATGGCTGTTGCCTTGGCCGTGTAAGGCAGCTATTTGCGATGTGGGATAGACCTATTGGGTTATTGGCGATGAGACAAGAAAGGCTTATTATTCCTAGCTTATTGTGGACTTGGGGACAAGTTTGTTGGAGGGAGATATTTTGTTGCGACCTGGGTTAGGGTACCAGTGTACAGGCCCCCATTACCTGTATAGTAGCTATTATCCACGCCTGCAACTGCAGGCATTGCGATTATAAACTGATCTATTGGCCTGACAAGCTACTGGACGTAATACGAAGCCCACATCGTCACGTTTGCATCGCACTTTTCGCGAAGGCCGAAAGTCAGTTTCAAACTCGCGGAAGTTTTCCGCCATATACATGGACGGGATAGGAGTCAGATATCATATATAAATCCCTCACCTGATAAATATTCGTCGAGTTTCCATGCTTTACTCAGGCTTCATCTAACAATTCAAAGTTTATACAAAACTGTCACACTATTATTTATTCCATTACCATCAATTAAAAATGAGCTCTGCGGAAAATACCGTCGTGGATGGGGTTCTCCGGTCCCCAGAGACTGGGATCAAGGTCATCATCGTGGGAGGAGGACCTGCTGGTTACCTCGCTGCTCTAGAGTCCTGGAGAAAAGGTCATACAGTGGAGATTCTGGAGAAGAACAAGGAAAACTCTGTCATCGGTGAGAAGTTATCTTGTTGAAACCACGATGGTCTGAACTGCTATATTAACATAGACGAAGGCGATATTGTCATTGTCGGTCCGTCTGGTCTGGCTACTCTGAAGCATTATCCTTCCATGTTCCAGGACTACCTCAAGTGCTCGCATGATGCCGGTTTCAGTTATCGCCGTTTGGATGGCGAGTTAGCAACGCGCGAGGTCGAATTCGAGTGGAACCGAGCTGGTCTCCTGCCACATGCGGCCTCTCCCCTTCGAATCCGAAGCGTGATAACCAGGTCTGGCATGGCAACCATGTTTTACAATCAATGCCAGCGATTGGGAATACCCATCAAGTTTGGTATATCGATTGTTGATTATGTTGAGGACGATGCCGCCGGAAGTGGCACTGCCATCGACAGCGAGGGCCGCTCTTACACTGCTGACATTGTGGTTGCCGCTGATGGTTTGGGCACGAAGTCGCACAAGGCGGTTCTCGGTGAGCCTTCACGTGCTGAACCGACCGGGTTTGCCATCGGCCGTATTATGTACCCCACAAGTGACCTCAAAAACGCACCTCACTTGAAAGCGGCCATTGCCAAGCTAGAGCGGCCAGACCTTCGCATGTACACTGGGTGAGCACTACACATCCTAATCGCCAAGCGACGCGAAACTGATGAGAAAACAGCCCCAATTATCACTGCCTCATATACATTTCTCAAGAGTACATTGGTGTTTTCCTGACCACGGTTGTAAGTCGGCCTTGTTAATACGAAGATGACGAATGCATCCCGCTGACCGCCGATCAGGATGACGGCACAGCCGAAGAATCTTGGGTATCCGGAATTAGCCCCGACGAATTGCTGAAGAGGCTGCCTGATCCAGAACTGTGGGAGCCTCTCGTTATGGAAGCATTCCGCAACGTCCCTAATAATAACATTGTCAAGTGGAAACTGTGCTGGCGCGACCCCCAAATCAGGTGGACCACGCCAGGAGGCCGCATCCTCCAAATTGGCGACGCCGCACATGCCTTTATCCCTTCCTCCATCGCGGGTGCCCAGACCGCCCTGGAAGACGCCCAGTCTCTTGCTGAGTGTTTGAGATTGGCGGGTAGGGAAAACGCCAACCTAGGAACCAAAATTCACGAATTGATTCGGTGAGTCGGATCCTCATAACCGATTTAAAACACTCCATCGTGACCATTTATTTCACATTACTCACCCATTATTCCTGTATACAGATACCGCCGCGCAGCAACCCTGCAACGCACTGGTTTCGTCAACCGACGCGAGATGCATCGCGAAAATGGCATGGCCGACGTCGTCAAGGACTCTGGCGAACACGGCCCCATTTCCATCGGCAAATGGGTCTGGACGCATAATCCGGAGCAGTACGCGACCCAAAACTTTGCCAAGGCTCGGGAGCACCTGCTGAACGGCGCCGACTTTGAACACACCAACCTCCCAGTTGGGTTTAAGTGGGAGCCTTGGAGCATTGCTGACGAAGAAGAGAAGGAGAAGCAGGGAATTCGAGTCCCTGAGTTGAAGACCAATGGTGATTGGAGTGTGTATTAAATTGGAGATTCTGGCTCATGGCCACGGATCATAACCGTAGTCATATTTTTCTTCGCTTCTGTAGAATTGAAAGAGAGAATTTCCCTAGTTGAGCAAGACCGTCAGTGCATAATGGAACGAGACCGTGAATGGAGATTTACAGTAAAACTGCTGGCAATGGTTCGCAGCAATAAGGCGATTTCCAGATCGTTGGATATAAAACTCAGCCACAATTGACTTGCGGTGTTTATCTTACCCGCTCTCCATTTCAACTCTATTTTCCAATTGTTTTGAATTCTGTCCCTGCCGTAAGAGCTCCAGTGGTGCACTTAGGATAAACACATGCTATGTACCAATTTGTGGCGCCTGACCCCTCACAGTGTTACAATCTCTTACTTCATCCGATGGGCCTGACAAAAGTCGGTCTGCCCGGTGAATAATTGATCCTGTCTTTTCCCAAAGCGTAAGGTCGCATTTTCGGTCAAATGAGAAGTTTAAGGCTGAAGCGCAGGTTGTACCCTTTTTTTCAATTGTTTCGCCCAACCAGGCCGCGCACCATGCAGCTTTGTTGTGGCCATTATGACGAGATTTTGACGAGCGCAACGCACCCACAGACAATTATTAATTATGAACGGTCCCCTCGTTTAATATCAAAAATCGCACTATTTCCCTCTTTTGTTTTTTGATGAATTCCAAATACCGACAAATTAAGCCCCGTTCTCGTCTAGTTGACGACGAACCTGAACCTGGTGGCTCGAGCAGCCATGTTCGCGCGCCGTCCCCGATCCCGCCGAAAAGAAAGAAGTGCTCAGTGGCCTGCGTTGAATGCCGAAAGCGAAAGAAAAAAGTTGCCACAAGACTATGTAACTCTCCTTCAATGTGTATCCAAGTCTAATGTCTCCATAGTGCGATGGCCAACAACCATGCCAACCATGTCTTAACTCCTCCTTCGATAACTGTGTTTATCCTGTCGGAAAACTTGATGTCGAGGAAGCCCGAATTGAGCTTGAGCGAGCTTTACAAGAGAACAAAAAATTGAAAGAAGAGTTGGGCCAGTACGAGTCCTTGTTTGGCGAATTAAGGATCGCATCTAGAGAAACAAGAGACGATATCCTCGCCCAGCTGGGGACAACCAACTCACCACAAGAAGTTCTTCAACACTTGAGACAAGGGATGGAAGACGGCGGTGCCATTGAAGCTGTTGATGGTGTGGACTGTGACCAGGCCCCCGGAATACCGGCCTGGAAACCAGAAAATGATGGCCAGGGAAGTTCGCATTCACGGCAAGAGCTCCAGTGGCAAATCAACACATTGCATGCTCTTCTTCAGAAAGTAACAGACCAACCGGTTCGACCAACAGGAGCGGAGTCACATCCCATAGGCCACAGCCTGTCTCCGAGGAGTGATCGGAGCGGCAAAGATACCAGGGATCCACTTCTACCTGCCGGTGCAGTTAGAGGCTTTGGTAACCTCCCCATGTCTAGTGCCATTCGCGCCAACTTTTATCCCGAGAGTGTACAAGCACAGCAGCTATTGAATCTGCAAGCACACGTATACAGCATTCCATCATTTCACACCTCTGACGACACGGCTCTGTCCAACCTGTTTTATTCATACAGAAATGCCGCTCTCGAGATGATCTCAAATGGCACGCCAGTGCACGAGGCCCTTGGGCCATCCGACTGCATTGATGTTGAAATATTTTTCCGAGATCGAGAGTCACATGATCCGCATACTACACACACATGGGCCAGTGAGATCCTCAAGGCTATCGAAGGGTTCGACCCTTACGTTTTGCTAGCCAGCTGTGCTCTCTACTCTACATACATGCGTGTACATAACTAAGCCTTTCTATTTAGTTGACGGCAGATTGGCTAATTTTAAAGCAGTGGAGTATTCTACCATCAGCTTATCATTATAAGCTTATGCCCGAGATGATTCGGCCAACCGCCCATCAGCGCCTTATTCCGCATCAGATGAATATAGATTTAGTACCGCAGTAAGTGGCATCGCTCCTCGGCTACAAATACAAAGGTTCTGACCCCCAAAGCCCCGCAATACGAGAGGCACTCATGAACAGGTTTCGGGATTGGCTCTCCCCAGGCACCCAGGATACTGGTGGTACCAGTGTTGGTTGGCAGCTTGGGCTTGACGAGGCAGTCTAGCTGCATCTAGTGACTGGAAGAAGAATTCTCACGCCGGGATTCATAGAACATGCCACAAACCCGACTAATTGGAGTTTGGATGTGTCGATATCCGCCATGTACCTAGAGATAGCGAATATGGGCTTCAACATTAGACGCTGAGATTCTATCTTGACAATCTTTAGTCTCATGATTATTAGATTATCTGGCGATATTTTTCGTTTTTTATCACTCTATGCCATTTGGAGACGACAATGAGTATTTCCCAGAAGATTTTCTGCTCCGGCTCAGAAAATGGGAGTTTTGTCAATGTCATCAGTGAACGCCTGAAATACCGATTGTGTCGGCATCCACACCTGTCAAACCATGGCAAGCGCATACGAAAATGGAGATTAATCGATTCTTAGGCTGATTAGAGCATTTACGGTATGTTTTGATGGTCACAGCTAGTCGTGGCTACCAGTTTGATGACTGGGGTCCAGTGAATGCACACCTACCCTAAACCACGTTTCAATGTCTGGGACGAGCAATTATTTCATCCAATTTTTGTTTTTTTGGAATTCGCTCCAACAAGCCATGTCGCCATTTTTCACTAACCAAGCCTTTGCTTTGCTGGCCATGCTTACGCGCTAGGGCGGTCAAACCTGTGGGATGATGCCTGCAGTGTGTGCTGGCTGGTGGTGCAGCGCCTGCACAGTTCGTTAGTGAGGTCTCGGGGAGGAATTGCCACATGCAGCAGAAACGGGTTAGTCTTGTCTTGGATGTCTTGGGATACGCGGAACAGCCTTGGCCACTGAGTGAGTCGAACCGTCGAACGGGTCGGGCAATTGGAAAATTCCTCGGTCTGCTAAACCTCCGGGGATCGTCGCGATCCACACTGCAAAGAACGAAACGTTGCAGGGCCCGCTCCGGGGCTTTTGACAGCTGGGAATAAACTCGGAGCCAGCGGCGAGTTCCAAGGCCTCCTCCGCTTCTGCTGTCAGGCCTCTCCGACCGGTCGCATACAGTGTGTGAAATGAGGCGGACCCCTGTGTCTCACATCCAATGTGACAAGGTTACATCAAATTTGCCCAAAATCACAGTCAGCCGGCCCCTGAGATCTCTGGCATTCAGAGGGTGCCAAAGGCCCAGGGACGGTACCCGTTTGGGCGCGGATGACGTCGATACGAAGATTCCCGTGACCCTTTGATAGCCCACTGCCGATCGGGACTTTGTCGTTTATTTTTGATTTCCGCTACTGCGTCTAGCACGTTCTCGCACCCGCACTCCAGCCAGTTTATTTAAAGGTAAAAATAAAGTGGAGAGATGGGATTGGCCCATCCATCTCGGCCCAGTCAGAGGCGCACCTCTGTAGGCATACCCTAAATTCTAGAGTCAGCTCAGTCTGCGACAGTGGCAGGAGGATGGCTGGCTGGAGCATGGATGATGACGGCAACGAGTACGGCCCCCCGTTACCTGGGAGAAGGTTCTAAGAATAGTTGGGCTAGCGACAGTGGGCTTCGGCCGACAGCAATTTAGCTCCTCACTTGACGTAGCAGCTCCACCATTGGCTCAGTGTCCTGGCGTGAAATGAGTCGGGGAAGCCGGGCGCTGGTGGCTGGGATATGTGGCACGCCGTTGACTGGGAAAGCCGCAACAGCAGCCGTGTTTGGGGTCATTGTGTGCAACTGCGCTCATTTCGGTACCTGTGCCTGTGCCATTCGTGAATGCCGTGAAACTGCATCTGCAGAATGTGGCCGAGGGCGTAGCATGGGACCTGTGAGAAAAAAAACCTTCGCTGTGCTCGCATTGGCGAGCCCCTTCTCAATTGGTCCTGTCTTAGATTAGTCCCACACTAGACATCCCGCTGTGCCGGCTATCGGCACACTTTGAGCGCTGATCCATTCAGGCGTTGCATTGGCAAGGCTGCTCTGGCCCAGGGCCACAGCTGCAGCCCCTTTCGTGTTTGGCTGTTTGGCTTCGCTCGTGGCTGAAGGGGGCGCTGCCCTACGGCTTCTGGCCGGGGACTGTGAGCATGACCTCACTCAGCCCGTGCGGCCGGGAAATGGCCAGAATGACGCCGGCTTACGGCTTCTCGACCCTGCGAGACCTGTGTGTGGGGGCTAGCAGCGTGCTTCTCGTATCGTAGCGCACAGCCTGCAGATCTGGACCACGGCATATGGGACAAGAGCACAGTTAGCGTCCGGGCGGAAAAGATGTAAAAAGATTGCCAATCCGCTCACGATGAGAAGGGCATTCCTCCCAACAAACTGCCCATTGTCCAGATAAGACACAAGTGGGATCGAAAATCATGTTCCAACCATTGTCCAGCTTGTTGGTGGGCCTCGCCGTCCAGGCGTCCCTATCCCTCGCAGTCCCGACTAAGCGCGATGCCATCACCTCGTGCCTGACCAACGCCAAGGTCCCCATTGACACTAAGGGAACTGCCGCCTGGACCCAGGACGGCACCGCATACAACCTGCGTCTCCAGTACACTCCCGTGGCTATTGCCGTCCCTACCACCGTGGCCCAGATCTCGGCCGCCGTCGCCTGTGGTGAGAAGAATGGCATTGCCGTCAGCGCAAAGAGCGGCGGCCACAGCTACACGTCTCTCGGCTTCGGCGGAGAGGACGGTCACCTCGTGATTGAGCTCGACCGCATGTACAGCGTCAAGCTCAACACCAAGGACAACACTGCCAAGATCCAGCCTGGTGCTCGTCTGGGTCACGTCGCCACTGAGCTCTACAATCAGGGCAAGCGAGCTCTGTCTCACGGAACCTGCCCCGGTGTCGGTGTCGGTGGTCACTCTCTGCACGGTGGCTACGGCATGATTGCCCGCAAGTATGGTCTTGCTGTTGACCTCATCAAGGGCGCTACTGTCGTCCTCCACAACGGTACTGTTGTGACCTGCTCGGCCAACAACAGACCCAGCCTCTTCTGGGCCATCAAGGGTGCCGGTGCCTCGTTCGGAATCGTCGCTGAGCTTGAGTTCAATACCATCGCCGCCCCTGATAAGATGACCTACTTCGACATCGGCCTGAACTGGAACCAACAGACTGCCCCCGCCGGACTCGTCAAGGTCCAGAACTTTGCCAAGACCATGCCCGCCGAGATCAGCATGCAGGTTGCCATCTCCAAGAACGGATACAGCATCGACGGTGGCTACGTTGGCGACCAGGCCAGCTTCAACAAGGCCATCCAGCCTCTGCTGACCAGCCTCGGTGTTACTGCTTCCTCCAACACTCTTGGCTGGATGGACTTTGTGGTCCACTTTGCTGGAACTGGTGTTGAGATCAACCCCACCAGCTCCGGATACAGTGCTGTAAGTAAACACCTGCCAACTCTCAACCGTCGCCCAAGGCTAACCTGAACTAGCACGACACCTTCTATGCCACTAGTCTCACTGCCCCAGAGCTCACCCTTGACCAGTTCAAGTCTTTCGTCAACTACGTCTCCACCACCGGAGCTAGCAGCAGCCACTCCTGGTGGATGCAGATGGACTTCACTGGTGGCCCCAACTCGGCCATCGCTAAGCCCAAGCCTGGTGACACTGCCTACGTCCACCGTGACAAGCTGCTTCTCTTCCAGATCTACGACAGCGTTGCCCAGGGCGCCGCCTACCCCTCTGACGGCTTCACCCTCCTCAAGGGCTTCCGCACCAGCATCACCAACTCCCTCAAGGACGGCAGCTGGGGCATGTACGCCAACTACCCCGACTCTCAGCTTTCGTCTGCCGATGCCCAGAAGCTCTACTGGGGCTCCAACGTCGCCCGTCTTCAGTCCATCAAGAAGAACTATGACCCCAAGAACCTCTTCCGAAGCCCCCAGTCGGTCACTCCTGCCCAATAAGCGCGCGTTTGATATAAATGGGTATTATTTTTCTGGTTTAATATGGGTTGGTACATAATGATTTAATTTATAAAGTAAAGAGGATAAATGTATCTTGATATAATATAGAATCCTGATGGTACATGGTACATGATATGAAACGAAACTGGGTTGTGATGGTGATTTTGAGTAGTAGGGACAATACATAAAATGTTCAGGAATATGACAACTGTTTATTGACTTAAACCCGTACCCATTCATCATTTTCTTATTTATGTGTTGATATGACGTAGCTTGTCACGATCCTAATGAGTTTAGCTCATGAGTGCAATCTGGGACTCAAGACCGTCTGTGATATCTACCGGGTGCTGGATGTTGTGTGGAATTCGCATGACGAAGTATGTGGACGCCTAAGCAGCAGCGACGACAGCCGTTGTGAATATCCGCTCCCTCTTCATGAGAATGCTGAGCACCACGACGAGTGAACCACCAGTTATAACCAATATATACGTCTTGGCAATCGAGCCCACAATGGCGTTGATGACTGCGGATTTGTCGCTAGCACTGAGTCCTTTGACGAAATCACTTCCGGCACCTTGCATAGCGAGCTGGATCTTTTCCACGGGCACATTGGGCAATATTTCCATGATGCGCATCTGACTCTCGTTTAGAAACAAGGTGTTGGCGATTGAAAGCGCGATGGTGATGCCGGCGAATTGGGCCAGAGTAATAAAGCCCACTGCAGAAGCAATTTGGTCCGCCTTGACCACACCCTGCGCAACAGAAAAGGATGCTTGCAGCCACATCCCAACACCACAGCCAAGGAGAACGGTGTATCCATAAATGCGGCTCTCGGATGTGGCTTCATCGACCGTATACATCAACGTGCTACCGGCGACAGCCAGCAACCCACCCACTGTATACCAGGGCCGGTAGTGTCCGAATTTGGCCATGAGAGCACCATTCGCAAAAATGATGACGACCATGACTGCAATGAAGGGCAGCAATCGCACGCCGGCATCAAGAGGTCCATCTCCGCGGGTAAACTGAAAGAAGATGGGAACCATGAAGATGGGCACAAAAGCGCAAGCACCAGAAGCCGCGGTGGCACTGAAGAGAATCAGGACGGTGCGAGACGAAAAGAATTCGACGGGAATGATACGACGCGATTTGGTGGTACCGATTAAGAATACCTGCTGGATTCCCAGAATGACAAAGAGGACGCCAGAGCAGACAAAAAGGCCGATGATACGACCAGAGCCCCAAGGGTATGTCAGTCCGCCCCAAGAGATGGCCAGGATAAATGAAGTCAGAGCACCAATTTGCAAGACACACCCGACGTAGTCCATTTCACTGGCCCGGTTCTTGAATGGAACACCGGGGCGGGGGTCTTTGCTGGGGAGCAAGAAGAAGTAGACTGGGGCGCAAGCCGCACCGATGCATAGATTAATGTAGAATGCCCATCTCCACCCAACCGAGGACTGACTGAAGGCGCCTCCTATAACTGGGCCAAGAACAATGCCAACACCCCAGGTGAATCCCGTTCCTGAGACGTACAAGGGGCGCTCCGGCAGAGTGGTCGTGGCAGCAATCAGCGTCATGACTCCCACGTACAGGCCTGAACCGCCCACGCCACATATGGCGCGTCCGATAATCATGGCGTCCAAGTTTGGAGCCGCACCGCAAATAGCTGAACCGACCTCAAAGAGGACAACGTTCAAGATGTAGAGCCATTTCGAGTTGAATTGGCTGTAAATCTTCCCCCAAACGAGGTTGAAGGCGGTCGCGGCAAGGAGAAACGACACACTAAGCCAGGCAAGCTTGTCTACATGCCCAAAGTCTGAGATGATGACAGGTTGAATGTCGGCGACGACAGTATTGTCGAGTGCATATAGAAAGATGGACGACAAGATGGCTCCCATCACCAGAACCCACTTCCAGCCAGTAATATCCCGGGGAGGGAGCTCATTTTTCGAATCATTTTGTTTTTCCCAGTTTTGTTGTGCGTCGGGAGTTCTTGTCGTGTCCGAGATGACATCCTGAGATGTTTCCGTTTCGACGATCGTGGACATCACGAGGGCCTGATAGATGGAAATTTAGCAATGCGAAACAAAACTGGGTTAAGGCATTTAGTCACCTGAGAGATAGGGAATCAAAAATACTGCTGGAGAGATTGAAAGAATTTGCTGATGAGAATTTTGATTTCGATTAAGGAGTGAGTATTGATATCCCTTGTTGCAGCCGAAACGTTCTTCTCACCTCTGGCTATAATCGGCATATTTATACTCTCAGATTCATCAAATTACAAATTAAAAGCAGGAGATCCATTGTCAATATCTCCTGGAGACCTGTTGTGTGATTTGTAATGGGGTGCTTATGTCGGAGCAATTTCTGTCCATGGGAGTTCACAACGTTATGAACTAGAAATACCGCAATCCCACTTCGGTCTTTTCACCATAGCTCAGGACAATTCAAGGATCGCGATTGAAGAAAAATGGGATTTTGTAACTTGGTATATATAATGCAATCTGATGACATTTGGAATCGGAAAAGTGATCACATGTTTGAGTTGTAGATAAAAGATTTTCATAGTAGAGCAGAGTATCAGGCTTGTGGTGTCAGTTTAGCAAGCATGATCCGGCCAAAGTGAACCATAGATAAAGCATTCAATGGAATATAACTAGAAATTAAATATGACTGTATGCGTCTTGATTTTACTTGGGATGGCTGATGGATTTCTGCTTTTCTTCTCGCTAGGTGAACGTAAGGGTTCTGCAGTATTCTCTAAATTTGTCGATATTTCCGGGATTCGGCATTTGAACGATTTCCCCGATAGTTTCATCTGCTACCCTTTATTGAGACTCAGTGCATTTGGGCAATTGGTTCGCCAGGGTTGTAGATTGGAGGGGTTGGCACGGAAGCGAGGACGTGTCAAAACCTCGTGGCTGGAAATCGTGTGGACGAAAATGTAACTGTGAGAAATGGGCTGGGCTGTTTCCAGCTTCATCATTCGTTTTGCCTGTGAAAATCCCGTTTCAGGATTCTGAGCATAATTTTGTGGTTATTTGGAGAGCTGTCTCTGCACATTTGGGGTTGACCTTGTTCCTCATCACAATTCACTGCATTCTTATTTCGCGCGTATTGGAATTGAACGCGTAAACTGACCTGCAAAAGTGCGGAGAACATGATAATGAGCAGTAATATCCCCGATATCATTGCATCAGCCGGGGAAAAGAAATTGAAAGGGATCTGCAGGCCGCGGGGAAGACTCTGTTTGCGGGGGATGCTTGGGGATGCTGCTAGCGGGGTGCGGCTGCAACCTGGCACGGAGTTTTAGTCTCCATCAATCACGAACCTCGACGATCGGATCGGCGTTGGGGTCAGTGTTGAGAACCCCCAAGGTTGATTAAACCAATGGCCTGATGGATCTTGTCTGTTTTACCTTGTCAATCGGCTTCTCGTCCGTCAAAAGCTGCCATTGATCCTGTCTACCCCTCAGCTCCCATCCCGGTTCGAGAAGGCCGCTGGCTCTGATAGGTGGATTCTGGCGCTCCAGAATTTCGATGACGGAAATATTCCTACGAGCCATAGGTGGCTTGGGCTGGCGAGGTTGAAAAGTCTTTGCGAATATCATTTGTGACGTAAAATACCCTGTAAACAGCCCTGCAAATCCACTTCATTATCTGCTGTATGTTAAATAGATACCGTCGCAAAGCGTAACATCGCATAACTCCAAGGGTATTTCGCATGTTTCGCCTTATCAACTCATTTCCGCGGTTAAATTCCAAAGTACATGGCAAGGTACATTGCGATGTCTCGGTGGATCAAAATTGTGGCGGTCAAAGTCTTGGTTATAAATATGGCTCGAATTCTGGTCAAACCTGTCGCAGATTCCTCAGCGCATGTGTCGTTGAACCGGCTGACATATTGTTAATACTTCTAAAGACACCATGAAACCTTCCACTTTTTTCTCCACCTTGTCTCTTCTCACTGGGGCTGTGGTGAGCGCTCTGGAGCTCCCTGCTGAGGTTCCAAGGAGCATCACGGAGTTTCGAAGGAAACATCCGTACAGCCCTCCCACCAAGAGCAAGCGCAAGACCTACAAGATTCGTGCATCGAGGAATGACACAGATGACGTCTCGGATGAGTTTCTGAAAGGCCTGAAGAAGGCAAACAAGGGCGGTACTCTCTATCTTCCCGAAGGAAAGACGTTCATGATCGGCAAGCCATTGGACTTGACTTGGCTTGATGACATTCAAATCCACTTGGATGGAGAGATCAAGTTCACCAACGACACCCCCTATTGGCAGGAGAATGCCTTTACGCATCCGTTCCAGGTATGAATGCATCTGCACACTTGTAAGCGAGATGTTTATGCTGACATTCACCGACAGAACTCAATCATGTTTTGGAAATGGGGCGGAAAGAATATCAAGATTTACGGCGAAGGCGTCTTGAACGGAAATGGACAGAGATGGTGGAACGAATTTTCGGGCGCCGAGATTCTTGACCCTGACAACGACTACCTCCGGCCCATTCTGTTCTACGCCCAGAACGCGACCGGGCTCGAGATTGAGGGTATTCACTTCAAGGACTCGCCTTGCTGGACCAACTTTATCGTGACTTGTATGTGGCACAGAAGAAGTCTGATCTGGAATTCTGAGCTGTCGCTGACATGAGTATAGCCCAGGATGTTGCATTCAAGGACGTCATTTGCACGGCGGAATCGACCAACTCGACAGTTGAGCCAACACGGATTTCTTCGACTCGCTGAATGTTGAGCACGTGACGGTGGAGAGAGCATGGGTCAACATTGGTGACGATTGCTTCTCACCCAAGAGCAATGCTACTGATCTCCATGTAAACACCATGTACTGCAATGGTAAGCTGCATGACTGGGGATCCTCATCAGCGATGGTTATCTCCGAGGCTAACAATTTTCAGGCACTCATGGCCAGTCAATGGGTTCGCTTGGCCAGTATGCCGGAGAAAAGTCGTTCATCCAGGATGTCGTGATTGAGAATGTGTGGATGCTCAACGGCCAGCACAGCGCTCGAATCAAGACTTGGGCTGGTGAAGGCGTCGGCTATGGCTTCGTTGACAACATCACGTTCCGCAACTTTTGGAATGGAAACAACGAGTACGCGGCGTTTATTGACTCGTGTTACTTCAACATTGACACCGAGGAATGCGCCGCATATCCCTCTCAGGTCAACATTACCAACGTTTTGTTCCAGAACTTTACGGGTACCACGTCTGGCAAGTACGGGCGTGCGGTTGCTAAGCTGACCTGCAGCACCAGTGAGGATGCCGTCTGCGACAACATCAAGTTTGAGAACTTCAACATTGAGAGTCCCTGTGGTAGCCCTGCTGTTGTCATCTGCGACGGTGTGTCGGATATTGGCGTGGATTGCGTCAGCGCTACTAGTGACGAGGGCAAAGCAGCGCTGGCAGATACATGCACTGGCCCCATGGCGTCTATAAGCCCTTTCCCAGTGCGGGACTATTAGGTGAGCTAGGATGGAATCAGTAGTAGGCTTTGAATTCGTTGTATATAGTATTTTAATTTGAACATATGGTCGCTAAAACTTTCATCGCTCTTCGTTGATGTGTGCACGTGGCCGTGTTTAGCTTTCAAATGCACTTGGTGTTGGTTGTTTGGCTGCACATTAGAATTATGATGTATTGTTTCTATTTTATAACAAGATTATCGATAAAAGTAAATGTGATTCTGAAGAAAAACATTGAATGCAAATATTTACATAGATCTCACTGTGCTAGTTTGCTCCCTCTTGTCGTGTTGCCCCCACCCACTGCTTCGGGAGAGCCGGGGTATTCTCCTTATTGACAAGGAACATCCTAGAATGAAATACAAAAATAGTTTTCTAGAATATTAAATAAGGTTTTTAAGACCAGATCAGGAGAAGCGACCCTGATGAGCTTGTCACCGTTGGGGACTGGCTATAGGGTGACATGCATCAATTAACCATAAATGTGTGTTTGATGCTGTCTCTGCTCGGCCGCCTTTTGAGTGTGTACAATGTGACATTTTACTTCTGAGAGCATTGGACCTTGAGTATTTACAATTTCTATCACACTTTCGAAACACCCATTGAGCAATGGATCTTGGGTTGATTGATGAGATAGGAATTTCAGGGCTTTTCTCAATTCAAGGCTCATCATTGGTAATTCGTACCGAGATTGTAGGATTGGAATTTTGACGGGCTGTGACTCCAAACAAAACAAAGTCCAAAGTAATTCCAAAGGGTAGTTACGCGTCATCTGAATGCTGGCTTCTTTCACTTCAGTTCTTGGTACGACCGATGTTGCAGAGTACGCCACAGGCGCAGCCACCGGAGAAAATTTTTCCATACTAGTTTATCTGGAGAAACGAGTAGAATGAGATTTACTACCGTGCACTTGCAACAAAGTCGGCCACATGAGGAGCTGCCAATGGCAGAAAATGAGGTAATTTGTCTCAGGGCCACGATTTCGGGAGATGCAAACCCGAAGGAAAGGTTCGTACTGTAAACAAACCACATGAGCATGGGCAGGTGAAAGATGGATAAGTTTTTTGATGTTTACGAGGTAGACTATGCATAAATCACTCAAACAAGCTTTATTTTAACCATCATGACATTTTTGGCGTTTAGTATGAGTGAAATGGAGAGATGAAGGATCCGTAAGTGTCCTTGCGTGGCTCTCAAGACAGACACTACTATTCACTTGGATTGTGTGCTTAAACTAATGACAGGTACTGCTAATATTTTTTCCCAGGTAAAGTAGTCAAGATCATACTATAGATCTGAGGAAAAACACTGCTGTCAATTGCAGACCCAGGCGATTGGAAACAATAAAATACAAACGGCTTCAAGATCTCGCATTGACATGGCTCTAGCGAATGGGTTGCTATGCTTGAGGTGACTAAAATCGTTAGCGCGATGGCTCAGCCCCAAACCTTCACACGCTCCTTCCGTTCGCGCATCCATGAAACGGCGCCCGAATGGACCTTTCGTATTCCACTTGCCGCATTGCCATGTCTTTACGAGCACCAATAAAATCCTCGCATTGCATCCTGATGGTACCCCACCACATCTACCCTTCTGAGAACTCCTCTGAATTAGTCCATCGGTCTTCTACGGACTTTTACGAGACGTTGAATCAAACTCAGAATACACTGTCGGCCTCGTCAATTTACGACGAGAGCATGGGTGACAGCTGGCTCTAGGCCTACTCAGCCTCTTGGATCGTACGTCAGCCAATTTTAAGATGGCTGGGACAATAATAGAACAGAGGGAAAAGGAGGCGTCTTTGACGAATTGAAATACAGATAAATACCCCGAGGAGTTCGCATGTTGGTACACAGAACTTGACATCTACATCAATATCAACCAAGTCTTACCTGCAAACATCTCATCTCTCAAACCACTCTTTTAACCCAAATCATCAAGATGAAGGCCAGCATTCTCCTCACCGCCGCCATGGCTGCCATTCCCGCCATTGCTGCCACCACCAGGTAGGTTTCCAAGTTATTGAGGCCGTTGTTTGTTACTTACACTTCTCACAGCACCTCTGCTGCTCACTCGACCAAGACCTCCACTACCAAGATCTCTACCAGCACCAAGAAGGGTGCTGCCCCCACTGCTCACTTTGATGCTCTCGGCGTTGCTGGTGCCATCGGTGTGATTGCTGCTGTCGTTGTTTAAGATACTGCTCTGGATACTGTTCAACATGGCTGTGGGAGTACGAGTACTACTGCATTTTTAGACTGGATTGATTTAGATGTAATCATAAAACCTATTTTGTGATCCCAAAACTTGCTGATCATGTTCCTTGATGGTGATTCGAAAGTGGCGTTTGACTCTAACATGACTGTCCATTGCATGAAGCCACAACGAGCATTCTCATCTGTCACCGCCATGGTGTAAACAATAAGACTCCAGACTAGTCTCGTAAGAAACCTGGGGGCACCTATCGGCTGATCTAGCGAACCGGTGGTGGATCCTGGTCCGTGCACACGATAGAGCCAATCGCAACATGAAACGATCATCTCACATGGCCCGAAGATTCCGTGCGGTGTTGCGATGCCTGCACGGAGTCCGGACATCCCTGGATTCAGGCTTTTCGGCTTGGGGAAATAGGCATCTCGGCTCTGCTTTGCCGTTCTTCGGATTATTCGGCTGAAGATCTGGGCCGATTTGCCTTGCGGTGACAAATGTACCAGCGTGATTACCCCTGGATCTGTTAGATTTGGTTGTGCAGCTAGAGCAGGAGCAAACCTTCAGCGCCCGAGAATAAAGACTGAGATGTTGATCCTGAAACGTGCACCTGGAAAAAACGGAGGATTCTAGAATTCGCCGCTAGAAACAAATGTTGGCCTTAAGCATCGCGTGTGCCCGCCGGTGTGACAATTGTCGCCTTGGCTTTCGGGCCAAGGCGGTGTCGACACATTAGCGTTGGAGATCCTCATGGCTAGCCGTGGCTTGGCACTGCAATGTGTGTTGGCCCAGTTCCTGATCGTTTCTGGGCGCCTCTTGGCTGCTGACACAGTAAGATCGGAGTAACATTGCAATGCCAGCGTAAACACTAAAGTGACCATGCTCACCGGCTCTAGTAGCGTGGTCGCGCGCGAGCAGCACAAAACAATGCTTCAGAGCAAACAAATTTACGGGGCATTGTTCTACATTTGGGGGAATGCTCCGGCCACAAAGATAATCTCCATCCATTGCGAGGGAGTCGTTATAATCCGAAGGAACCCGTGTGATATCCTTTGGCTCGACAAACCTTATGCTCTCTGAGTGGATGCAGTGTGCATGAACCAAACGACATCCTAGAACGTAACTGGCATGTCAACCTGACTGCCGGGCGCACTATGGGAAGGGCAAGTGGTGACATCCCTCGGGGTTCCGGAATGGTCCGTGGAGAGGGAGGGACTGTTTCTCGGATGATCACTGCC
Organism: Calonectria naviculata; assembly: GCA_003031705.1. Classification (NCBI taxonomy): domain Eukaryota; kingdom Fungi; phylum Ascomycota; class Sordariomycetes; order Hypocreales; family Nectriaceae; genus Calonectria; species Calonectria naviculata. The sequence goes on along the minus strand of NAGG01000207.1, from coordinate 94,021 downwards.
GTGATATGTCATGGCACCCATAGCGGACAAGGTTCTGGATCATCTAATAATTAACTAATCTTTTCCTATTAGGATCAGCTCTATCTTAAAACCTACTCATTTAGATGGGACGTGGTTCAGCACAGCATGAGCCCGCACTTGCAAGCAATCTGTCCCCACAGTGACGTGATCAGGCAGCGGTGAAACGAAACGATACACTAGCACACAGCGACCGGAAAACCTCACTGAGATGTTCTAAAATGCTAGCTACGCAAAGACAAAAAAATCTAACATATATGGCCTTGTTGAGTTCGTATATGATGGGTCTATTGAGGTCATCGCTGCTAGTTACAGCTAGATCTCAGTCAGGTTTATGCCCAAGTCATCCGTTTTCATCAAACAACGACTGCACCCTTTGATATCCCATTCAATGGCGAAATAGATTGTGCGGGAAAGCTTGTTATGTTTAGTCAGATGGTGCCAAATGTCCTCCATGATTCTTTAGAAACGTTATACAGAGAAATATGACTCGACACGAGCGACAACATCAAATAAGATGAGACGTTCTTGCGCGTCGGCTAGGTTGATGTAGAGTGAATCCACCCAGGGAACACGCGACGAAGGTTGAAGGCAATTCGGCATCGCGGAGCGAGGACTTTTACTAACGAATGTATCTTGACCATTGGCAATGACAGTCTTCTCTTTACTACTGAGAAAATAACCGCGTTTAAAAATACTTATGCAATTAATATTATCAAATTGGCTGTGTAGTCATGACGCTGGTTTATTCCGTTCGTTCCGAGCGCAAGTGGTTCTGAGTTCCAACAAGAGATTATACTAATCGGGCACTGCTCCTAAAATTATAATGTGTGTTATCTAGGAAACTATTCTATGGACTTTGAACCCGACGAAAATTAATACGTATACAGAATATGCATCTTATAGAGTTTAATGGCTTGGCTTCGCCCATGGGATGAACCACAAAGACTCCGCATCTATGCGCGTGCCTTCGCCCAAGGGGAACATTATCTCGGATGTCCCTAGACCACCCGCGTTGCCAAAGTGGCTCTCAAGTCCTCCTAGTTCCAGCCACAGATCTTGACGGCCTGGCCGAAGGGATTCTAGAGGCGCCTATTTGCCACTTAGGCGCCCACTGAGTCGTGCGGTTAGCGTAGCTTATGCAGTGGCAGCGAGGATGATAGGAATGCTGCGAGTACCAAGTTGGACTAGACATCGTCTTCAATCCTTATTCTAAACCCCGATTGATGCATGTTTCAGCAGTAAACGGCTGAGGCTAACGATCGAAACCAGAGGCTTGGAACCGACGGCGCAAACTCTCAATTGAGCCAGCATTCAGGGTCACAGGAAACATTACTCAGGAGATGATGATAAAAGACTGAAATTGTTCGCCGTAATTCTTCATTTCAGTATCAATCATTACCTTCTACTCTTCTATCTATCTAGTCTTCAATCAACATATCAACATGCGAGTGAATCTTCTCGTTTTCGGCTCCCTGGCCGGTCTTGCCGCCGGTCAAGCTGCACTTAGCACGGAGACGAATTGCTGGACTTCCATGACGAAGGATGCTCCACAGTCAATCAGTACTTTCACATACGATCAGACAGAGACAGATACAATCTACAGCACTACAAAGGTTCAGAAGACAACAACCATCACGCCCGACACTTCCACAACAACCACGACCAAAACCAGCATCATTACGGTCAAAACAACCGTCAAAATCAAATCCACCACTTTGCAAGTGCTGGCAACAAAATTCACGACTTTTACTGTTACCAATGTACCTACTACCTCTGTGAAAACGGTCACTACGTCCACCGATACTACAATCGGCTTTGTTTCGACAGTCTCACAGCCGGATAGTTTTACTCCGATCATGGATACCCTCCCCGGTGCTACACTGAGAAGCTTATCCGGCGCTCCTGCCCGAAAGCGCGATGTTGACTCTGTTTCCGAAATTCGATCTCAAGAGCCTGAGAAGAAGCTAGCTTACTCTGGAGGTGGTGTCGTTGCTCGCGCTGCTAGCTTGGCCGACCGAAGTTCAGAGCTACTTGCTCGAGCTAGAAGCAAAAACAAGTACCCATATGAGGTGGACTGCTATGTCACGACTATTGTCCCCGAGACCGTTGTTGTGACCAAGACAATGAAGGCCGTGATCACGTCAACTGCCCCCACTCCCGTCAAGACCATCACCAAAGTCAAGTCGGTGCAGAGCACTCAAACTATCGTCCCGCCCGATGCCACAATTTACACCACGTCTACAACTACATCGACCATTCAGTCGACGGTTGTCCCCACTGTAACCAGCACCACAACAACCACGACGACCAATTCCGTGAGTAAGGCAACTGCTACTGCCTATCCAATGTGCAATAGCAACAACTACGCTGATAGTAGGGCTGTGGAAGGGTTCAGCTTCAACTATCCAGTGACAAGCTTTGCCAAGGAGGAGAGCGGCCAAGCCGGAGGCACAGCTTACGACTGCTGCGTCAAGTGCATCAACACCCAGGGCTGCATTGGAAGCTACCTGGCTGTCCCAATCAACGTTTGTTCTATTATCCAAAATGGCGCTGGGGCTACATGCTCAGCAGACAATGTCTGTTCTGCTACCATCGGTTGGTTCGCCTCTAGTGAGGTTCAAGGTATTTACATGAATGGCCCTGGTATTCAGTACACAGGCTATTTCACGGGCTAGATGTTCTTGGAGGATATGGAATATAGACAAGGGAGTAGAGCCATTTAGATTCAAATTTAGATACCTTTTTTTTTTCAGTACATTCCCAGCCCCTGTGATTCGCCATAGCTCGTGCTTTGGCCTTGACTCTGGTCTCTTGGGTGAGTACGGCTTACCGCAAAACTATATAGTTACCCGTAGTTTAATGTGCGCCCGTGCTGTCCATTGGTTCGAGGCTTCATCAACTGTCAGGCTAATGCAGCGGGCGCACGTGAATCAATTGGCCCCTGCCAACTTTGACAGTGGGTACATTATGGATCCCTCGCCCAGCCATCGTGTTCGGACCAACTACCTGAGCTTTCGACTCACCCATCACCATGGAGAAACTCCCATCCGAGATAATTTCAAGAATCATCGAGCACACTCTCGGCGGCTATGAGTACAGTCCCAAGCTGCGCCGGCTTGTGGGCCGAGGTTCACTTGCCTCGTGTGCGGCGATTAACCGTCAGTGGCAGGGTCTCGTGGAGGAGCACACGTTTCGAGACTTGACTCTGACGTCTTACACTCCCCAATTTGCATTAGCCGAAGCCACCTTAACACCAACCAGACTTTCTTATGTCCGGAAGCTGTGTGTGGAATTTATCTTCCCCGCACATCAGGGCCAGGACGCGACGGACATGGCTAGCGAGGACCTGGATGATCAAGTTGTGTTCAACCGCACTGTGAGGAAGTTGTTTCGACTTCTTCGCCAAGTTCCTCGCTGCCAATTCCCTCTCATATCCTTGACTATTTGCGTACCTAAACCATCAAAGTACCCAATCGGTAGCCGACCTAGCTTTATGCTGGACGAGGACCATCTCGTTGAGCAAGGAATGCTTCCGATTTCTCACCTTCAACTTTCCTCCGACGTTGATGCCGAGTTAGTCGACCTGCCCATGGTCTGCAAATTTACTGTGCACCTCATTTCTCATAGCCTTGCGTTTTCCCCAAGCTCAATCTGTATCATGGCTGGCAAGATGACCCGCCTGAAGCAGGCTTATTGGGAACTCAATGACGGGGAAAAAGTTGACCTGGCTCTTAGAATCCAGCAACGTAGTAGTAAGTCTAAGCTGAACCACGGCTTCTCTCCTTACTAATCTTGTATAGGCTTTGCTGATTCTCTCCAAAATCTACCCTTGTCACTCCAAGATTTCAGCCTCCGATATATTCGCAGCTCACCAAGGGATCACACTTTCTCTCCTCCTAGCGTTATTCCAGACGGAGCTTCATGTGATGCTTTGAGCCAAGCGTTGCGTCGGATTTCACAAAGAAAAGGACTAACTCATTTTTTCGTCGCCGCATGCGTTGACGCATCAATATTCTGGGCTTTAGACCAAGCCTCGGAAGTGGCATCGTGGCCCGACATGGATGACTACTTAGTTGACTTGCACTCTGTTCTTCCTTCGGGACAATGGCTAGCAGTTCCAAACCCTAGCCTGCCCCCAGGCTCTCCCATACACATGTATTCTGCAAGTGAATTGGATAACGATGTTCCGGGCGAGGGCCGTGACTGGTTCTTTCGCCAGCATGCAGATCAAGGACTATTTAATGAGATATATCTTGCTGCTGGTCGTGCTGCTTGCCATATGCCCAATGTTACTAGTTTCAGAATACAATGCAGTATCCCTCTGAGTGGAGGCCTGAGTTTCCGCACGGATATCCCGGAGAACGGAGTATCATGCCTAGAAATGCTCGCCGAGCCAATACCAGAGCCCAGCGAAGAGGTACTTGAAGCTTGGAAAAATTGTTCCACAATGAGAGGCACGGAATTTAGCTTACTTGTCACTAATAATGAGCATGATGTTAAATTGTTTCAGTAGCTTTAACATATTCAATGCTTAATAATCTTTTCAACATCGTGCCTGAAAAGTTTCCTCAACTGTTCATATTCCCTATTACGGATTATGATGGTATACCTCACCTTGTTACTCCTCAGGTGATGCTTCGGATCTTTGCGCTCTCGCCATAATCGTCGCTGTTCTCAATGGTGTTTTGCAAAGAGCTTCGCATTGACTACATATGTTTTTTTTTAATTAATAATGGCGCTATCTACCTGGAACCCTGCAAGTACAACGGTCAAATTATCTTTCGTGAGTGTACCTGGCTTTAAAAAGCAATCGCCCCCAACACTATTAGTTGTAACTGAAGTTACAATGTTTGAATATGCTGGGAGATATGCAACGCCTTTACATGATGGGCTGTTGCCTCGTGCATTCCATATTGCACATGATTCCATGCAGTTGTTGAAGCTGCCACCAAATATTGAGAGAATATCGGTACCCGCGTTCAAGTTCCTATTGCAGTATATGGTATATACGATATTGGAAGCAGCTGCAAGTAGCTTGATTAGTATGCTTGATGCGGCTATATAATGGCTACCAGGAAGAAAACTTACAGAGCGCGGTGTAATTTAAGTTCCCCATTCCATCCATGTCCCAACAACCGTTGCTAATGTTCATGTAGCTCATGGCATAGTCTGCCTGTTCCAACTTGGACTGAGAAATCGTATAGCTGTTGAAGACAATACCAAATCCTGCGGCGAGGCCCGCGGTGCTGAGGACGGCATATGCAGTAACAAGGAGCAAAACGAGCACAATAAGACGGAGACCGCATATTCGCTTCTCCAGTCGCGAGGGGTGACTGGCGTTCGAGTTTGCTGGCAGGTTCTGTACATGGTACGAATGCGGAGGGCCTTTAATTGCTTCGGCTTGAAGGTACAAGGGAGTGTTGTCGGATTGATAAGTCTCGGGCAGGTTGCTCATAACTACCTCGGCGCCATCGTCGTACTAGAGGGTATGTTTGCATTAATAGAATTTGACCTGGACTAGGCTTTCTCACCTGCCTCGACATTTTGTCGCTAAGATTAATCCGCCAAGAGAATTCACGTGCGATAAATCGGATGGTCTAAGATAGTCGAAAGTGAATTCTGGCTTGGCTTAACTTAACTAGGACATACAGGACGGACTAGATATTCAGCTCTTATACCGACAGTGTGCATGCTTGAAGTCCGGCATGGCTTCATTAGGGCTTGGTGCAAACTTTTGAAAAGGGGGAAATTGAAGTGAAAGTGCATGAATCGGCCACCAGTAAAACTCGGCTTACTACCAGTGAGCGGCAAGCAGTTGCATCTTATTGGTGCTGCGAACACCGTCAGCAAGAACAATGCAGTAGTCTTCCGCGATGAGTAGCAGCCGTTTCATACCAGGTCTGCCAGATCCGCTACTGCACTAATTCAACCGCCGTTAGTCTGTCTTTCTTTTGGTTTAGTCTTTCCGCTTCCCTGTCGATGGATGTTCAGCTTGTTCAACTTTCGCAGCAGTGTTTTGCGTTACCTGCATGTCAACCTGCCCAAAATCCCAAACGGGCAACACCATGAGGCGTGGTGTTGTGCCATTGGAGCCTGTTGCGCCTTTTTGGGATATTAAATCCGGAGCTAACGTTGCGGGTGTTATGCTCCATTCGGCCCTCGCCGGTCAGGGGTGAGGTGGGTATCTGATGCTAGATGCTTTGGGACTGTTATACGGTTTCAAAAACCATTGCTGGGCGTGCTAACATAGGCCGCCATTCGTTGTACAATGTCTAGTTTACCACAGGCACGTGCATCTTGATGCTCTTAGAGCCTTCAATCCAAGAGCGTCTACAGTGGCGGTGGAGTCTTGGGCTACTCCATCTAACAGGGGCATAGGCATACAGCCGACGACCCGCCTAACACTCGTTGGGAAGATCTGCATTAACACAATCATGTCTCCGCCTCGAATCTAAACGAGTAGATATTTATTGCAAAATTCCAGAAGAATTCTGTGGTATTCAATAGCTAGAGGACTGTCTCTATTTCCGTTTGGCTTTGATCAATCGCCAATAGTTCGATGCCAATGTTAAAGGCCTCCTCAACTAAGCGATCTCAAACACTATCTCAATTTGGGATATCTAACATCATTATTCACCCCCAATTTCGAATTTCAAGTGGACCTATTGGCTATTTGTAGCTAGCATCCACCCTCTGACCATCGTCCTCACAGTCATGAGCGCAAAATTCCCTGCGGTCTTAATTGTCACGGTGAGTAATGCGGGCACAACTTCTCCATTTCCGTGCGCAGCTGTCTTGATCAAGGATAAGCAATTTCCTTTAGTGGTAGCAGATACAATTAATGAAGTGGAATAAGCATAATTAGGGTCTGTAACAAGACAATGCTGCACAAGGAACTTCATAGAACCAATGGAAAATGGAACAACAATTTGAACTCCAATTGACGCATTCTCCGCATAAAGCTTTTGAGGTGAGAGCGACCGTAATAATATATGCTACCGGCAAAGAAGGACACAGAACCTTGCCATTACGGAAGGAGAAATACCACTGATAGGATGGTTTAAATCTTTGTTTTGTACTCGCTTTCGACAACTCTCCCTCAGGCAGTGGAAATGGGCACGGATTGCTCCATCAGGATGAAAGGACTGTTAGACCTCTTTATGAGTACATTTCAACCAGGTGAATCAAAACGGGGCACTCGGGTGCCATATTACTGGTACAGGACTACCATCCGAGTCACTCCCTAAACTGTCCCATAAATTATACTAGCACACGAGGCCCAGTACTTAGAATGACGTGTACTGGGTCATATAGTAGACTAGCAATTCCGGAACAAGGGACTTGTAGCAGTTGTACCGGTCCAGAATGTATTCATATAATGATACGCCCAGAACAGCATTGGCAGTACTAGGAAAAGTTGCGCAAATCAACAAATTTCCCACGGTGGTACCGATTGTACTGTTCCAGACTGTCCTCCATGCTTCATCCCACCCCTTGCAAATTGATGCTACAATAATCGCCCGTAGAATTAACTGAGGGAGTGGAGCATGTCTGATGCGGAATAGGGTCACTGCATGACAGAAAATATGTGTAGGAAATGTTGATTGTCTAACTAAGGTCTAGATAACCAGCAATGGTTCACGTATTAATGACATGCCGACTGTGCTACCCATATTGCAAATCGTCTTTTGACTTCTAGAACTGTATTTGATATGCATAAATGCTACCTTCAATAGCATTCTCACGAGTATAAACGCCCTCATGCCCGCCATCTCCTCTGCGCAGCGCATAGGGGTTGACCTAGCTAAGGAAGTTCAGGCAATAATCCTTAATTGGACCCTCGCCTGGTGGCAGCCTTATAGCTGTAGTTTCTGGCACATCTTCTGTAAAGACCGTTGTATTCAATGCAGTATCGCTTGGGAAGCTTAAAAAGGGTATCTTCTTCCGTTACGCTTCTTTCATGCTTATCGTTTCCGCTGCATGACGCGTAAAGTTCGTCATAATTCAGACTGGGTTACTTGGCGAGCCTCTAAAACAGATGGCTTTGTTAGCGTTCCGTTTTGGATTGCGTGCTTGGTTTGTTACGCGAAAAAGACCGCAGCGAGATTTTTAGAATTCGGCAATCACTTGATATCTTCGGTCCGCGCGTCTTATGCACCAAGTGACAAAAAGCTCACCTCATTCCCAGTGACCGAACCAGGTAGTACCGGTTCTCCAATATCGCTTGGGCTGGCGATACCAGGCATCACGATTAGAGCGCTGAGGAGACTGGCGGTGGAGAAGCGCGTGGTGGAAGAGGGGAGAGGTTGTGATGTGATGAATTGGGGCAAACATTTTTACAGAATAAATCAAGTCTGAGGTTGTTAATTGTTTGAGCCTGATTGTTTGTACTTGCGGCTCATAAGTACTCGTCGATCTGAAAACGCCGAAGTCGGTGAGGGCCACACGGATCGTCCTTGGCTTGCGCCCCCATCTTTTGGCTTCAATGGGGGCTGTCACGTTAAGACTCACGAACAGGCCATGATGAGGGATATGGAGAATGCCATGGCCAATCAGATAAAGGAGTGATCACAGATGAATCGATCTGATAAGAAAGATGGGCGACGACTAGACTCGATGTATCCAGCAAGATAATCTTAGGTTAATGCACAGATAATTTACTCCACATGACCCCAAAATTCATGCCTTATGTAGCCCTCCAGTGCAACCATAAGTTGCAATGGCAATTTGCGGCAATTGTTGTCGAATGGATTTGCCGATCAAATGTACCCCAGCCTTGGATTCAAAGTAAAACTCGTCTGTGTAATGATTTGGTTTCATGTCGTATGATGGTATTTGAAACCATTTTCTTTGAGCCATTGTGAGATTGACGACGCCTAGTCTCAGTGGAGGAGAGCGGTAGAGTCCTACGGAAAGGCTAGTGATCCTAGTTGCCTTTTTTTTCTTTCAAGTCAGCAAACCATTCTGATAGCATCGACACTTTAACAGGTATTTTCGTATAATCACTTGATATCTACAACACTTGATTTGACTGTCCCGGAACGTGGGGAGTTCTGTCGCGGCAAGACAGAGGACGCGCGGACAAGGTGGGGGCTTGCAGGGTTTGGGAGGTGGTTTTGTCATGAACCCTGACGACAAACGCAGGGCCTGGTGAGGGACAGCAAGGATGGTGACAGGGGCAACAAGTGCCGAGTTCCAGCGCAAGATTGGCCACGAATGCGTGCAAAACACATCGTGAGTACGTCCGTTCTTTATTTTGATATATGAAGTTACTTGGATGAGGAATTCGATTCTTAAGAAGAAATGCATCTTAAGTTGGTGTCCCAACTTGCTTCAATCCCAAGTGATGCCCCGTCAGTGAGGTGGGTCTGTGGAGCGTGAGACCCAAGGCACCGATCGGGACGACAAATGTCGTATTATGTAATTCACGCTCATTTTTCACGCAGAGTGCTCTAACCGGATGGAATTAGTCTGTCCCTCAGCTGAGAAAATCTTACCTCCACCGACCGGGTAGTGGTCAGGATGCGAATGTGATGGTGCGTGGGTTAATTCCCACAATGAATGCGGCAGAATTAGCGATATGTGCGACCGACAATTTTGGTTGCCCATCTTTTCAAAATTACATTTCGAAACTGACCTAATAGTTTCTTCAACTGTGCACATTGGCAACATACAGGATAGCTACAGCCATGAATCGTGATTATGAGACTTCGAGGCAACTTCGTCATCATAGATAACGGTTCATACTGACGATCTAATGTACAAATGTTGATCTGAAATCTTAAAAGGGCATTCATGTTCATCAGAGAACCAGCATGATGCACATAGCACAAATTGTCAAATACTCTAGATCTGCAAGTAAGTGATTGAGTATACCACAAGGGCCAAGGAGATCGGTGCATCTTGGCGACGGACGTTGCGGTACGGTCTTATCATTTGGGGCTAGTGCCGCGTGTTTCAGGGGGGATATTGGTTGGTTGGCCACGTTCATGTGGTCCAAACTCAGACAACCCCAGCTGGTGCTTCCACTAGCCATCTCAGCTTTGAGACAATCCAATCACATTCATTCCGTATACGGACACCCACGCTATAATGTCTAGAAATAAGCTGTGGACACCAATAGTTCTGTTGTAGTGGATACCAATAGTCTTGTTGGGTGCAGAATAAGCAAAGAGCAATCAAACAATGGGCAATTATTTCAGATCGGATTTAAATACAAAAAACCCGGGTTGCTCTCATCGTCTTCCTTTCAATTCTGCGAATCACTTATCTCAAAATTTACATTCTCGGTTACTTTAATAGAACTCGCATCACCAGCGTCACTATGCGTGTCCTTTCTGTCGGGTTCAGCTTGATTGCTGCAGCCTCCCTTACCTTTGCTGGTCAATGCCGACCATACAGCAAAGGTATCAAATCCTCCCTTTCTGCATTGTCTTTAGACAGCAGCGCGACGACTTTGGCTATCGAAACCTCTACCAGAATCGAGATCGAGACCGAGACCAAGGAAAGCACAACTCAGCCTTTGGGTGAAATAACAACAGCCCAGTCTACTCCTGAAACTACTAGCACTTCCTCAAGTGTCACGGAGAGCACCACCGAGGCCTCCATCAAAACATCCACCACTGATTCTACTTCCGAAATCATTGCGGAAACTTCAACCACTATTGGAGCTGTTGAAACTACAAGCGAGATGCCTCCCATTGAGCCAACTACCAGCGAGATGCCCATCATTCAAGAAACCACAAGCGATCTGCCCGTCGTTCAGGAAACCACGAGCGAGCTGCCTGTTATTCAAGAAACCACAAGTGAGATGCCTGTCATCCAGGAAACTACCAGCGAAATGCCCGTCATTCAGCCTACTACGACTCAGATGTTGACAAGCTCAACCATCTTCACAACCCTGGTCCGCACTGTGACATCCTGCGCACCCGATGTTACAAACTGCCCTAACAGGCCTCATGTTACCACTGAGACAATCGCAATTGCCACCACGGTCTTCCCTTTCACTGCACAGCCTTCTATTGACTGATAAGCTCTTGTCTTGAGAAGGTAGTACTTGAATAGCTAAACGATACGATGAACTTAAAAAATGTATATATTAGATAGTAAAGTCTTGAAAATAAACGCATGAATCGATAATTCTCAAACACACAATGCTACACTGGGACAAACAGTATGCCTATGCCCGCACTGAGTAAAGATCAAAATCTACTGCCGTTCGTACATGTAAATGTGCGGCTGTAATCCTCTGTCAGCTCATTGACAACTAGGTTCCAAACAGTAGGATCCCAAGCAATGCCAGCATGCCCGACCTTATCGTGAGGACAAACATCCTGCACAAGAATGTTCCTCACGCCATATTCATTTACTATGCTAGTCTCAACAGCCACTATTTCATCATTGTTGGACATGATCACACTAGCTTTATTTCCCGGCTGCACAATTCGACTGACATTTTGAAAGTCATTATAAATGTTTCCGCCAGTCGCCATGTCATTGCATGCAGGACACCCAATGACTTTAAATAGCCCCGCAGCAATTTCGCGGCCGGTAGAGCCGCCTGCATAAACGAAGTCTGTGATTGATAGATAACCAGTTCCATGAACAATTGGCGCAAGAGCGACAATGTGGTCGATGAGTGGTGAAATGCCATATTGAGTCATAGGGACATAGAGAGCCATGACACCGCCCTCGCTGTGGCCGATAAGGTCGATAGAATTTGCTCCCGTTTTCTCCGCCACTTCTCGAATAAATGTGGCTATTTCCTTGGCGCTTTCCCGCATTTCAGTAACACCGCCAAGCCAAGGCGCAAGAACAGAGGCGCCATATGTTGGCGTGAAAACGCAGTAATTAGCATCAGTCAAATTCCATGCCAACTGATTGATATAAAGATTGCGATTTGCGGACAGACCATGAAGCAGGACAACAGGATTGGGGTGCTCATTGCTTCGGCAATTGAAATCATTGTCCGGAGAGCCATAAAGGGGGCTGTTGAGAAGGTCTGCTGGAGCTGTCCAGTTGATGGCAGCAACTGGATAGATCACGGAAAAGATGACTCCAAGCAGGGCGATGGTTCGCCAAGCAGGCATTGTGCGGAACGTCGCGATTTGGCCAACTTGATGATGAAATCTCTCCCAGTGGTGGGAGTTTCAAGCTCCCTGATATAGTTCAAAGTAGATGGATTGTGATCAATATACCAAGTATTAGACGCATAAAGCCCTTCTGGAGTTGCAGCGGAAACAAAGTTTTGGTGGCGCTTCTTACCGAAACAACCAAGAGAAAGAAATTGTAGAGATGCATCTTGGCAGTGGTCTTGAAAAGTCTTCTGGTACTTGAGACAATGGTCTATGGATGGAAATTAAAGGGTAGAATTGCATCGCACCAAGGCGTGGTAGTCTGTGCGCGAAAAGATCGCGTTGAGATATAAAAATGTCATAGCAACAAATGCTACTTTACTCCATAGGCGAGAGTCCCTCAGTTTCAGAATTATTACTAATAAAACGCTTTGATTTCTTTCACTAATTGTTCATTTCTACATATAAATGCAAAATACGGCGTTGGCGACGAATACTGATAAGAGGAGCCATAAAACACCAAACATTATGAATACCATCGCATCAACTATGCCTGTCACCACGTGAGTTTTTACCAATGCATCAATCTACAACATTCGAATCAATTACATGGTAGTCATATATTGGATGGGGAAAATTGAATTCATGATCTCGTGATGGGTTACGAAATGCAACATTCTAAAGAATGATCGGGGATATGATGCCCGAGGTACCATCATGACTCGGCGGATGTTCCTTGTATTTGAGAGTCATCATATCAAGTCGCCATTCACCCGATGAATCTGGCAATTCTCACACCAAACCCAACCCAATATAAAAGCCTCGGACCCGCCATAATCACACATAAAATCATCACCTTTTCCGACGAGGCAAAATGATCCACCAATCAACAACAACGTTTTGCCTGCTGAATATTGCCTATATTCATAAGCCCCTTTCCCCGCGCTTGTAAGAACCACCTCTCGGACTAATTTAACGCGAGCTTCTCGGGTGTGAAATGGCGAAGCTGGGACATTGTCTTGGAGCAGCCATATTTCATTCAAGTATTTAAACCATCGCAAAATTGGCCAGTTTAGAGTGAATTGAATTCAGTGTTCCATTTTATCTCCGGCTTCTCTACCGCTCTGTTTCATTCCTGTGTCTATCGGTCGATATGCGATCACATACACTTTCTTCCCAACGGCTTTGTCATTTCATATTGATGTGGGGACTTTTCTACTCCATGTGCGCTACCATATTACATAGTAACACGTACGAAAAGCGCGCCGAATGCGTAATTAAGGCAAAAAAAGACGGTTCAGATGACACTGACGCCATTTTGAGTGCATTCCGAAAATGCCGCTCGCATGGACGTATCGTGTTTGAGAACACGACTTACCATATAAATAAAGTTATGACAACAACTGACTTGGTTGAAACTAATATTGAAATTCACGGAACCCTCGTTGTAAGCCAGTATCCTCTGCTAAAGATTCTACCCTCGACTGACGACAGCAGTGGAGCGATGATTTGGATTATTGGCTTGACAATCCACAGTACACGGGATTCCAAAATGGATCCGCTGCCTGGATCCTCGGTGGCACTAATGTCACTGTATTTGGATACGGGTACGGAACACTTGATGGGAACGGCCAGGCGTGGTAAGTGGACTGTTTATCTACATCAATAATATTAACATTGCTCATCGCCCTAGGTATGATCTAGTGAAGGGTCAATCGAACTACCCAAATCGTCCACATGCATTAGCAATATGGAACGCAGAGAATTTTGAATTGAACAACTTCCGGATGGTTCAGAGCCAGATGTGGTCCGTCGCAATCATGCATTCAAAAAATGTAGTCATCGACGGCGTCTACATTAGGAGCGAATCTGACAGCGGTAATCCCGCCCGCAATACGGATGGTTTCGATACCATAGACTCAGACCATGTTACGTTTCGCAACGTCTTTGTCAGAAACGGAGACGATGCAATTGCGATCAAGGGAAATTCTACCAACATTCTCGTTGAAGATTGTACCTTTGACAATTCGCTGGGGCTTGCCTTTGGAAGCCTTGGCCAGTACGTAAACACAGCAGAGGTCGTTGAAAACGTCACCGCCAGAAACATATTCTTCAACGGCACGCGATATGTATCCTACGTCAAGACCTGGACAGGCGATGTAGTAAACTATCCTCCTAATGGTGGTGGAGGCGGTACCGGATACCTCCGGAATGTCTGTAAGTGCTTGATGAAAGCTACCGCAGGATATGACTAATACAATGGTAGCCTTGACTGATTTGACTTTTATCGAGGTGCGACAGCCCCCGTTTTACATCACTCAATGTACGACTTTCAGTGGAGGTAGCCCGGACTGCGAGAGTAGCTTGTTCAAGATTTCCGACATCACGATTCGAAATTGGGCAGGTGATACTGCATCAAGCTATGTAGCTCGAATGGACTGCAGTGAGGCCTCAGGAGGGTGTACTGATATTACCATCCAAGATGTTGAGGTCACAGATACCGACACCGGCGATAGTATGACGGATTATCGTTGCGAGGATGTTTCGGATGTGTCGGGATTTGAATGTTAGGTGGTTTTCGTTTAACTCGAACTGCTATTTCGTACGAAAATACCGTTGACCGTTCAAACTTGAGAATAATATAATATTGATCGAGTAAGATAAAAAAGAGAGAGAAGCGCAACGAAATACGTGGACAGATATATTAAGTGAATAGTCGTATACCCACGGCTTGCTTGTCCGGGATTTTGGTTTGTATTCTTCGAGAATTTATTCCATATATATTACATTTACGACATAGCAGGTCCAACTAATAGCTTTGAGACTCATTTGGTCGGACTCTGATAAGCTCCAAGATCCCTATTATGGATCATACTACGCTCAAGTTGCCGTTAGAAACCTGGAGGTCACAGGTCCGCTAACGCGACTATAAATCTGCACAGGCCCATCATGTGGGCGCCTTGCCACCTTCTGATTGCAGTTAGAACAATAGTAAACGGTGCTCTGGAACCAGCCCGCCAAGCATGGAACGCAGGCCAGACATATGCAAAAAAGGCAGCATATAATGCCGGTAAGCCTATAAACTTATTAACCATCTTCTTCCAGTTGAAGCCCATACCTCGAGACAGTTCTCATCTTACAGTTGCATGCCACTGCCCTCCTTCTCAATCCTCGTTTTAGCTCTCCTTTCGCAAAATGCACAATCAATCCATTGTGGTTGATCTCCCAGTTGTTCCAGCGGAGTGACCCGTTGAAGATCTGGAACTACGCTGATTCTTGGGTCTCTCGTCTCGACTTGCAAGGGGATATCATTCGTCGGTGGTATTGTCTGGTTAGTTCTTGAATATTATTAGTAGAAGTATTTTACGCTTATCAAATGAACATTTACTCATAGCCAATGACATTGAGTGATTCGGGTCGCACTGGTGTTATTCCGGTAATTTGTGCTGGAGAAGGCGCGCAAGAAGCCAGACTCGAGGTTGACGGCTTCTCGGTCTGTGTTTCGGTATTCATCGTCAAATAAATTCGCTGAGGGTGGTTTTGAAAGCTGGATTCACAAGTGCGAGGCGTTGCGTATAATGAAATGACTGTCAAGTCATATCCAGTATTCCATAGTAGAGCGATAGTCATTAATTAAAGTCTTAATGCGACGCGGTGATTGGAGCTATATTAATAACATTTCTGCCTTCCAATGCGCCTTGGAGCACTGCCCGCCTGGGGTGGCTGATCGCTTTGACTACGCCAATTTCCGTGCTTGAAACTCGGTGTGAGACTGGCCACGAGGCTGTCTGAGAACGGCGATAATTACCATTTGAGGCATCAGGCTGCGAACAGTTACTATGCACAAAAAGGGACACGGTTTCACCAGTGTAACAGTTTTTGCTCAATGCTGGTCATTAGCGCAGCCAACTTATGCATCATGCAGGGATACATTAGCTTCAGACAACGAGGCTGAACTTGAGTCGTGGCAAAATGGTCATACTCACAGCCTATTTTTTTCTACATAGGAGTAGCTGAATGATTCGGTCAGAGAATCCAGCCCACCACCGTGTTTCAGCCCACTCTCATGCTTGCTATGGTACGCGTCTTTTATGTGATGAAAAGGGGAAGCACACAATGAATGCAGTGAACACACCTTGGAATATGCCTGTCAGTTTCGTTGTTGCTTTCTTCTTCTTTTCATTTACTTTTCTTTTCTTTATTGTTCACTTTTCTTTTATCAAAATAGCAGACAGATGTATCTACTAAAGGTTGCCTCTATTGACGAACCATCTGGACTCTCAATACAAGACTTCCCACGTGGCAAGATACCGAAATACGCCATTCTATCACACACTTGGAGTGATGAAGAGGTCTTATTTGAGGATGTCCGCAACAACACCTTCAAGCGTAAGCGTGAATTTGCAAAAGTACGAAAGACTTGCCTTCAAGCTATAGCAGATGGGTTGGAGTATGTCTGGATAGATTCCTGCTGCATTGATAAGTCAAGTAGCGCTGAACTCTCGGAAGCCATCAACTCCATGTATAAATGGTACCAGGATGCCGCAGTATGCTACGCCTATCTTGCCGACTTGCCAGGCATAAATAACATGACAGACCTCGGTTCCGAAATTACCAAGTGCAAATGGTTTACGAGGGGTTGGACGCTACAGGAGCTCCTTGCACCCTCCAAAATGATTTTCTTCTCCAGTGATTGGAGCCGAATCGGAACCAAGTGGGGGTTGAGCAAACTACTATCCCAAATCACCCGCATTGACGAAGAAATTCTCGTTGGGGCTAGGCACGTTGAGTCGGCGAGTGTTGCGAAACGGATGTCATGGGCCGCCTATAGGGAGACTACCAGGCTGGAAGACATGGCATATTGTCTGATGGGCTTGTTTGGGGTCAACATGCCAATGCTCTATGGCGAGGGTGACAGGGCGTTTCTTCGCCTTCAAGAGGAAATTATGAAGCTATCCGATGATCAGTCGCTCTTTGCGTGGGTCGACCCCGATGCTCCGGCGGATGCCCCTCATGGATTACTCGCCAAATCACCTCGTCAATTCTCCCACTCCAGCTCCATGTTGCCCTACCAAGACTGGGAACCGCGGCCGCCGTATAATATGACCAACCGCGGCCTGTGCATAGAACTACCCATTACGCAACGCGACAACGGGATATTTGTGGCCGCTCTGGATTGTCCTGCACCACCAGATTATGAGGACTCCAATTTCATTGCCATATATCTTAAACGGGTATCTCATAGCAACCAGCAATACGCCCGAGTGCGAGCAAACCAGCTGGCCAAAGTGCACGACCGAGGGCAACATGTGAAACTATATGTTCGCCAACATTTCACAGAGTCATGGTTGACAGAGCTCGATGGTATTTTCCCGCAGCACATTGTCCAATTACGAAATGGGCCATCAACGGACTCATATCAATTAGTCAAAATAGTCGTGTCTCCGGATGAGCAAATGAACCGATGTCACGAGACTATAACAACTCGTGCTCAGAATTCCCCTAACTGGATTCCACAATCGATGCGGATCGCATTTAGAAGTGCAAAGGCTATCAATCAGCTAACAGCTGCTTTGATATTTCGCCGGCCAGATGGAGACAGACTTCTAATCATGATTGGATCATACACTGGATTCAGAGTTGGATTCAGCGCTGTTGAGCTTCCAGCTGAGGATCGGCTTGCAGTATCTGAATGCAGTGCACCAATTAAAGAAAAACCGAAAAAGGTTTCAACATCGGTTTCAAAACTAGAACTAGAAGTGGAGGATGGGCTCGAATTTGCCAAATTGCAAACGCAATTCAAGCCATTGCCAGCCGGAAGTTACATCGAGTTGGCGCAAAATCGTCTTCGCGTAGATGCTTGTGCAACTATTGTCAAGGCATCAAAATATGTATTAATCGATATACATGCAGAGCCTGCTCAAGATGTAAGAGTTGTCTCGGCGGCAGCGACAGCTCTACTTCGACAATATCAAGTCAGTACTGGGCGTCAATGTGAAACCCTTTCAACCAGTCAAGAGTCCTCAAAAAAGGAGGGAAAGCCATCAATATTTCGAAGACTTATCTCATAGCAAAACACATCCCAGGAAGACAAGAAATAAGAGAAAATTGGTAGACTCTTAAAATTCACCTAATACACATCTTATCTCAGATTCAAGTTGCATTTGTTGGAGAATTGTAGGACACATTGTTCAATATAGAAATTCTTGATTTTGGAATGAATTTTAGGGTAGCAGTTTTTGCTGGGCATTCTTCTAGTGAGGCTAGTCTGCTTATGATCTAGTCTCTTTCACCTTTTCGGGGATTGCCTAATTTGGAGTTAACCGAGATTCTCCCACAGCCAACATTATTATCTCCATTTAAAGCCGTACTAGCATCGTCTAAACAATTGGTTGTAATACGCCTCCGGTGCCCACCAGACCCGCCAGCTGAAGAAGTGCATCCAATGGAATGGCGGAATGGCCAGCCTTCACCGAAACACCGTGCGTATTGCTTGTTGGCTGTTCGTCTGTTAAATAACCCGCGCCTGGCTATGTGATTGCTCTCATACACTACCACTTTTGCCTTGTCCTTTTGCAGTCATGATCTGCTCCCTGCTCCTTCTCCTGGTCGCCTTTGTTGCGGTGGAGGGCGAGTTAATCGAAATTTCGGTCGGTGACACTCAGGTCCTTGAAATTCTCGAGCGACTCAATATAGCCCGAGCCGCTGGCAATGCAAAACATGAAGCCATTCTTGAGATGGCCATCGAACGGGCCACTTCTGGGGCCTACTCGCCCAAAGTCTTTTGGGAGACTGAGTGCGAGGTGAGAGCCAATTTTGACGCTGATATTTATGTCATCTCGGATCCCACCAATCCACCGGAAGAGCTGAAGTGGGCCTGGGACTTCCTCGACAAGACCTGGACCGAAGACATGCCCTACCCGGGCGATTTTAGTCAACCTAGGCACAAAGATGGTGATCGAATTCTCAGGATGGACTATGGTGACCTCCCATGGGCTTTGATACAGTGGTATGAGAAGGAGACTGCAAAGGAGAACCCTGACCCTCTGACTCGTTACTTTGCTGTGCTTGATGACAACGTCTTCTTTGCCCCAGGTATCGTCAATAGATTCAGGGCATACTTTGCGGGAAAGCACGTTCAGCCCGGTCGAAATTCATGCGAAGATGAGCACCACCGTATCCAGTCGATCCTTTCGTCGCCGCTAACAGTTTAACAGATGAGATTATGAACAGGGACAATTGGTACAAGCCCAAGAGAAATGTCCACTTCTCCTCACACTACACCGAGATTGTCAGTCTTTAAAGTCGTTGCCTCAAAGAAGAGTAGGCCCATTGATGAGCAGCAGGCTGATGATTCTGGACCAGAATTCAAGCCTCAGCTGATGACGGATATGGGCGATTTGTAAACTACTTTTGAGTAGGAAATTCTGTATAAAGCGACTCACTACCAAGGGGTATTGCAAGATACTTAGTACAGACGACCAAATGTGAATGTGTTCCCGATGTCTATTCTTACGTATTGAGTGCACAACGTACTATAACAAGCCATAACAAGTGATTGTCAATCTGCAGTCCTTTCGCCATGAACACTGCACTTTCTCTCAGAAATTTCAACCAAACCCTACCATTCTCCTACAGAAACGAGACAAAGACCAACCTTGTGGACGTTGGGTTGCTCCAGCTTTCATGGGTTTTGATCTTCCTACATTCTCCCCTGCGGGCTCCTTTGGAAACTCCCCAGGTATCCGTCTGTGAGATGGGAGAGGGTGTGAGGCCGGAGCTGATGGTCCCTCTACCACGGGAACCGATGGCGCCTCTTTTGAGGATTTTTTGGTGCGAACTGTTGGTTGACGCGGGCGATTCCAGTGAGATCCTGCCGAGACATTATATGAACGCTCTCGGTAGGTCACCTCGGCAGCCCTCTCCTGGATTTTGACGATATTAAGAAGATCTTTTCCAAAATGAGGTAACCCATATAAACCTTCTATGAGCTGCTCTACACCGGCATCATCAAGAACCTTTGATGAATCTCCATCTTCAATGGCCTTCTTCAGGACCATTTCCCTTTGCAGGTGTTCTAGTCTATAAGTCTGGAAATACTCAAGACGCTGTTTGGTTCCGCCCACCTTGATCTTCTCTCTTTCCTGGTCAATGAGCAGATCTATGTACTCCACTGTGGCATCGTTATAAGGTGTAATGGCGTGCCTCTGAATGAAGAAGGCGAACTGAATGGCTGCCTCTTGTACTCTGGTGTGCTCTAACTGGAACTCTTCAATGGCCTTCTTCTTCATTTCTATCGCTGCTTGTTTGAGTTCAATCTTTCCGGCATTTTCAGTGAGTTCTTTGTCAACAGCCTCATCCTTATGCTGAAAGGTCATTGGACGGTACTCGTAATAGATATGCATATGATCCATCCAGGGGTGGCGACACCTTTTGCAAATGCCCATGCGGTTCATCGCGCCGCATCTCTGCAGCTCAGGATCGCCTTTCTGGTTTCTGTCGACAGAAGACAGGCGGCAAGGGTCGTGGCAAACAGTCTTGTATACAATTGAAAACTCTTCCCTGCCTTCGAAATCGCTTCGCACCTCGACACAAGACGAATGAGTACAAACTGTCCGTGGTCTATCCAACGCGGAAGTTGTTAGGCTTTCTTTGCTTACGAAGAGTCTGTCCCTGAGCTGTTGCTGTGTAAGCTCAGAGCTGCGAATCTCCCCTAGCTGGTCATTGTTCATATCGATGCTGGCTTTGATTTTCTCCGCGATTAGTGCCATGGGCTCTGCAAGACGCAGTATCGTTTCACGGGTTTCGTTTAGGTTGATCGTGCTGCGAATTTGGTGTGGTCTAAGCCCCTGGAAATATTTTACCAGCCGTTGGCATTCACCGACGGAATATTCCCAACTGCGGCGGTTGTCTTCCAGGAAACCGATGTCAATGCATTTCTTTTTCGCTGCGAGGTACCGGAAGCTTTCTGAGTCGAAGCAATAGACATTGTGCTCAAACAGGCGCATGTCCACTTTGTCGTACTCTGACAAAAGAGAACTCAAGGGTTTGAACGTGTCGCCGGGTTTATAATTGGAACCACGGGTGTTGGTAAAACCAAATGCGATATTAGTCGCTGCATTGCGGTGTAGGTGCGTCAAGAGCTCTTTGATGCAGAACCGGAACATGACCGTCAGGCGCGCTGAGTTTGGCTTTAGTAGTATCATAATCCCATGGAGATTATTGTAAGTACGAAGAACCCTGAGGATATCGGCCATATTTTTGTTATCCTGATGTACTCCTCTTGTGTCGCCAATTCCGGGGGTATCAATGAGACGGATACGAGTCGTGTCCACATCAACGGTGTACACAGATGTCGCTTGGGTAGCTGATTTGCCCTTTGAGCCATCATTTTCCCACTTGCTCGAGCCAATCTTCACATCCCTTTCCACAAACCTCCCGTCAACAGCCAATTGTGTTTGAAAAGAACAAGGAATGGCCCATTTGAGATCTGTGGTTTTGACTGCATCATCGAGTGATGAGTGAGTGAGGTAATTGACGAATGCATTGATCCAGGTTGACTTGCCAACACCTGTCTCACCTAAAATCAAGATGTTCAACTCTTCAAGCGCCTTCAAAGCTTTGAGGCGTATTAGAAGAATGTCGCGTTTATATTGAGCCCAGTCAGAACCATGTGCTGAATCATTGCACCGAAACTTCCATGCATGATATACCGCGGCTCCACAGTCGCAATAGAGGAGATCATCGATATAGCCAAACTCCACTCTCGAGTGACAAACACCGCATATCCAATCGCATGGCAAATTCCTGTTGCACTGATCACCTGGACAGGGTATTCTGACGACTCTTCTTTGGATGGGTTTGCTATCCAGTGAGGCATCTAGTTTCTCCTTTGAAACTTGCATGATACAGCTGCTGGCTAAAATTTTGCGGTGCTCGAGCAAATCCTCAGTAATTATTCTTCCATTCCGATAATGCGTTATGTATGGCTTCTCGAGAGAGACGTCGAGCTCATCACAGTCGACAGCTAGCGCAATACGAGTTCCGACATTTTCTCGAGCCGCCTGGAACAAGATGGAGAGATTTTCATCCCATAGATGAGAATAAAGACGAATCTGATCATTGAAGTACAGCACGAAAAGGTCTGAAGTTTTATGCTGATCCAAAATGGACGAGACAGAGCAAGCTCGATGGTCAACTAGGCGAACCCGTTTGCGATTTAAAAGGTCTTCGAAGTCCATCTTATCGTCGTACTTCATGGAGTTTAGAATACTTCTTGGAGAGCTAGCTCCATCAATGAAGCCTTCAAAAAGGGCACAGAGGCTTTGCGGATCAGATATGCCACTACGGACATCTCTTAAAAGCCTTGCATATTTTGACGTTAGCTCCGCCAAGTCAGCGACGGAGTTGTCAAGGACTTGTTCTATGACCCTGATGTGCTCAGTGGGAACCGAAGCCGGGTGTTTCCGTGACCTTTCAAGGTAGTCGCGGAGCTGTGGGATTGCATCCCGCATGTCATTAAAAAGCCCGACATATCTCTTCAGGCAATCAGCATTAGGCTGAGTTATAGTGACGAAAGTCTTGGTCTTGAGAATTCGAAGGGTGGAAAGGAGTGCAAATGGCATGAGAGTGTAGATGATTGGTTGACCCTTCCCATCATTGACCTTGGAAACTCGAGTAGGTATGTCGTCGATGAAATTCCGAATTTCTTCTAAGGTCTGCGGTACTGGTACGTTGCTGTCATCAAGGTCGCCGAACATAGTTATTTTAGGACAGGTGTCAGAGTTCTCGTAAAAGCCGGCTTGCAGAGAACCTCCATCATCTCCATTCGTTGATGTAATCTCACTTATGCGGCCAAATAGTGCATCTAACTGTTCAGAAAGCTGAGTCCGGTTCTCTTCGTGATCAAGTTTGCAATTGGCGGATAAAACGTGGCGCGAACCCCATGTAATGCCGGTTACTACATGTGTAGAGACCTGGCTATACTCGCTGTCGGGCGCCAGACAATCTTTGACGCCCTCTGCGACGATGTTGAGTTCTTCATCAACAGTCGTGATAGTATGATGCAAAGAGGACTGCACGGCCAAGTTCGTGTCGCGTTCCTCAGTTAGCCACCGAGCAGCCCCATCGACTTTGACAAGCCCTGCCAGGACGCCTGCGCCCAATTCGCTAGCAATGTCAAACTCGTCAAACATTCCTTGGTAGGTGTTGGTACTGCTTATTTTGGTATTGATAGAATGCGATGGAGTGCTTTCTATCGCAGTGGAAGGGAGGGGCTTATTGAAAAGTGAAGAGGACAAGAAAGTGTCGGTACGAGCATCATAGAGAGTACCGATGGCCGCAATGTGGCCAAGGGTCGGACGTTTTAGTAGTGTGGAAGTCATTGAGCCAACTGGTGTGATTCAAAATTACTCCAGAAAGAATTACTCAACTACAACCCTGGTGGTGATATGTTGGATTAAAAAAGAGTTAGAAAAGCTGCGAAAAAATTATCAGCTCAAGGGAACGCTGCTTAACGGATCCCATTTTAAGTATTTTCATTACATGCGCTCATGGTGCTCGGTAAATGCTTTCTGGAATTGAATCTGAATTTTTCCTTCGGCTTGATAACCCTTTGCGAAGACAATCAGGCCTAAACAGAACAAGCTGAACAAGCTTGCAAGGATAAATATGCATGTTGGCTGCACGAACTTTGAGACTGACACCGAACAGTAAGCGGTGGCTGGCGATGTGACATTTTCTGTTTCAATCATCTAACTTGTCTGCTTGCGCCACTGACATTCCCATGTCAGGGGTTCCTCCTTTGATGAGGGATGCCATCCAAGCGTGCTTGCTCACAAGGAATGATAGCTGTCGGTCATTTTTCTTTTTATCTTGGATGGGTGACATGAATAGAGAATTGGGGTCGCACGCCCGGTCGGCTGAACCGTGAGGCCCAACATGAGACCGCCCTGGAGGCACGTATCAGTTCAGTTACGGTTGCATGATACGGTATTGTAGCCGAAGCTGACAGGGGGTTAGGACACTTCAGTTGTGTCTTATCATTGCACCTTGTGAATTGGTAGAATTCTCTCAACCAAATACAGATAAACCCCGTGTGCATTGGCCACTTCTTGATGCTTTTGACTGCTATACATAGAGATGATTTAATATTCTCGGTGAGAACCCTGCACCACCTAAAAGTTAGGAAAATGCTGCACTTTTTTTCTTTCTTTTCTTCTTGGCGGCAGCAGAATGACCAAGTTCACTGGCATCCCGAGCTGCTCACTGTTCATTCTAGACTCAAAATTATGCTGCTTTGGAGACTAATAAATTATAGATTAGCCATTTGTGGTAATCTCTCGCAGATCAGGTACAATAAGCTTCGATTGGTGCCGAGTAAACACGTCGCTTCTGCTCCCCGCGGCGCGTCGAGCTCTACACCCCCACTTCCCCCGAGCCATGGCAGAGTTCCGGCGGGGGTGGCGACAGCTCCGAACCGAAGCTCGGAGAAGGCGCCATCTTGGGCCACTGTGGAATCCAGCCGAGTACAGCGTGATCTGTGCTAACGGTCCTCTTTTGTAGGTCCCCGTGGGGAGGAGGGCATTTTACTTGATCCTGCTCCATACATGTTTTGTTGTCTTGGGTCGAAGTTGCTCTCCCCGCGGAATATTCTGTTTCGACGGATTGACTGTGCAAGTTTTACCAGTTTGCTGTAGTGAATTTACTTATTTAAGACAATGTGGAATCCAGTAGTGTAGTCTTTGTTAGCAACAAGAAATTGAAGTTGTATCAACCATCACTAGCAAGCACCCTTCTAAATTCACTGCCTATACTCACTTTTTTTACCTGCCGCCTTCAAATCAACATGGCCACCATCACGGAGACTCAGTCAACGACTAAGACTTCTAATCTGGCCATCAACAGTCTAGATGAGCGCTATCTCCAAACATTTGGCGACTGGCGCGACGATTTCTTTCGAGATGGCTATGTGGTTCTAAAGGGTGCCATTCCCAGCGACCGCGCCGTCGCGTATAGGCAGAAGATGCTTGATTGGATCACGGGCTTTGACAAGGGCCTCGACCTGAATGATCCATCAACCTGGACTCAAGAACACCTGCCCCAAAATTTCAAGGCGGGCATGTACCTTCACTACTGCGCTGCCCACGAAAAATACGTCTGGGATGCGCGCCAAGAACATGGCGTTCTCGACGCGTTTGAGAAGATTTGGGGGACCAATGAATTGACCGTGTCTTATGATACCATCAATGTTACCTTCCCCGGTCGCAAAGATGTGACGTGGGCGCCCTGGCCACATGTCGACCAGGCCCCCGAGAGGAAGGGTCTCTCTTGCGTGCAGGGTATCATCAACCTGTCTCGCGCCGGGCCAGATGATGGTGGTCTTATGCTTATGAAAGGATCGTCGAAACTTTTCGACGAGTTCTTTTCTCTCAACCCACCCGATCGCTCACAAGGAATCGGTGCCAAGCACTATGATTTTTACCCTTTCAAGGATCACCAATTGGACTGGTATCGAGAGAAGGGCTGCGAATTGATCAAGGTCTGCGCAGAGCCAGGTGACCTGATTCTCTGGGATAGCCGCACTATGCACTACGCCAAGTTCCCAGAAAGCGATGAGATTCGAACCATCATCTACGCATGCTTCACCCCAGCCGCCTTCATGACTGATGAGGACCGTGCAAAGAAGACCGAGATCTTTAAACAGTGGGGAACTACAACACATTGGCCGCATTGCAATTTGCACTCTCACGGAAAGGCCAAGGTTGACGGAAAGATTGATCCCGACGAGCGAGATGAGCCTTTGGAGAAACCCGAACTTACCCCTCAGCTTCTTAGGCTTGCAGGAGTGGAGAAGTATTAGGTGCAGGTATATAGATTTTAAATGGAATGGACAGTTGATGCATGAAATCTGGTTGCGAACACAGAGATAGTGTGTAGGGATACCTTCAGGCAAATTACCAAATTAGTTTCTTGAGTAGTTTATCGCAAATATTAAAAATATTGATGATTAAAGAGACTCGTATTGACAGCTTAAAGAGCCTTACGATTCGATATCCTCAAATTCCTACTTCGAAACTTGTCATTTAATCTCAATCATACGCATCGACGGTGTTAGCTGGAAACGTCTTCTGCGACGGATTAATAGCCAGCAATACAACCTCTACATGATGCTATACATGGCTTCATTGAAAGAAAACGGATTATCAAAACTCTCCAGTTCTTCCAGCTCCATGGTATCCACTTCTGGACGATTTGATGAAGGGCCGTTGGTGCTCATCAAATAGTCCCAATCATATTCTGACCCGTCCAATCCAATCATGGGTTCGTATAACCCTAACTGATCCTCGAACGGAATTTCAGATCCCTGGTTCATTGAAACAACACCAGAGGTTTGCAGGGAGGGCTCAGCTTCGCTGGTTGGATGATGAAGTGATTCATGATTAAGTGAACAGCGAGGTGGAGATGAAGGGCGGCTCCATTTCGTCCCAACCATAGCTTCTAGTTTTTGAGCCTTGATGACTTGTTTGATGACACTTCGCAGCAACCGATGGTCTGGAACCGTCATATGCGGCCATGTTGATTGTATCTCGAGCAATTTCTCCAGGACAACGGATCCTCGCTTAGCTACTACGTTGGTTGAACCCATTCCCCGCAAGGCGCTGATGCAAACTTGAACCGACTCTCGACGCCGTAGAATTTGACGAGAGTCTTCACCCGTACTGAAAAATAACATGTCAAGACATAGAAAAACACCGGCGGCAACAGTTGCGGAACAGACAATCCTGAAATCACAAAGCATGTTAGGCTAGATATGGTGTGGAAGTGATTGAAGATTACTGACCAACTTCTGCGATATATTTTGGGAACCGGCTGCGTTTTGGCCTTGACAATAATCTCAGCGGCCTCGCACGCCTTCAGGTGTAACCCTTCTGGGTCAGGCTGGCGCTTCAACCAGCGTGTAAAGAAGAATCTTGCTATGGTCAATCGGATGAAATGCACCGCATGGATTGCGAGATATCTTTGCAGAGAAATCCAAGGATATGTTGAGTCGTGAGTGCTTTCTTCGTCGTCAATATCCGTTTGTCTCAAGTGCCGCGGGGATTCCCTGTCCAGTCTTTCAATCTCCATCATAGCGGTAGTCAGGTTTTTAGGAGAATAACTGCGGCCACCTTTGACGTATGTTCGGACCACCCCGGCAAGCTTTGCCATAAGGTCGTGATAGTGAAGGCTGCACGGGGGTTTTGTAGACGACGGATTAATATGAGCCTCAAGAATGATTGCATCGTCGGGAGCTGAATCGAGATCCACCATTGTGTCGAAACTGTTTGGGGGAATGGTTGGACGATGGCTCATTACACCCATCCTACCCAGGCATTAATTGGCAAGATAAATGTCAAGGCTTATTAGAGGATACTCACCAGTCACATATGACCAAGGTCCACCAAAGGCGGCGCCCCAGATGGCGCTTTTGCGGTGTATTCCATTGAGGAAGGTCGGTAATTCGTTGCGACACTGTAGCCTCGCTCCCAAGGCGGTGCATGTTAATCATTCTAGCCATATTCACTGCAACACCAAGCATCATCCACTCTCTATTGTTTTGGCCGAAGCTGGAGTTCACGAGCGTCAAAATTGCAATGACTTGGATCGTGGAAAACCTCGGTTTACCCAGGAAATCGCCATCTTCCAGACTCTGGATCGCCACCCAGTACCAATATCTCGACAAACTAGCGAGATCTTCATCTGAGTCTGGTGCTGACATGCGAGACTCACAAGTATCTCGGAATGTGAATTCTGTGAGAGCTGGATGACTTGAATCAATGTAGTAGAACGCTACCTAATAGAGAGCACCACAAAGTGTCAGCAAACTACAAGTAACGAAAAGGTCTGCAGGCTTACAGAAAGTATAGCAAAATAAGTTGTTGAAAAATCTGGCAAGGGGAGGTTTGTGGGCTTTTTGCCTTCCATGATGTCCCAAAATCGTTCGTGCTCATCGGCAAATTCCTGGGCTATCAATGCACAATGAAGCCACCCAAGATTTTGAAGGGCAAAATGCACTATTGAAGTACTGGTGCGGCGCGAAGGAAACGGCAGCTGGGCGATCCATGATTTTGCGCCCAGGTCAAATCGACCTTCATCCCTCGTGTTGGGCTCATTATTTCCCAAACCTAAATTTAAATTCTCCATGGAGTAGTCCAGCTCCTCGATCTCGTAGGTCATTTCAGAAATCTTTGAGTTCGTATGATTTGACGAGCCTGCATCTGCCAGCTTCTGGGCTAGGGCCAGTTGCTCCTCCAGATCAGCTATGCGTTCCTTGAGAATTGCAATGTCAGTTTCAGGCGGCTCGCCAGTGGACGTTGAATCCGGGGACCGCGGGACATCATCAAAGTCGACACTTGAACTAATACCCGAAATAGATTATCACATATTAGCCTGAGCGCGTATGAAGAAGGATGGTATGGAACTCACGCAGTCTTTGAAGGGAGCGGGGCATTACAACGGGAGCCAAGCCCGCGCTGGAGACAAGGATGACAAGGGCGACCCGGCCCACAGCGAATCTTTCGACGCGAGCATTCGTCGCATGCCCGCGGGCGTCGTCCGACACTTTTTCGACGTGATGGCATGATTATTTGGGACTTTGACTGGTAGTTGGATGTCTAGCGGGTCATCTTCCAGGATAAGTGGGCGAAATTGTGTCGGTAAATGGCCCGCCGGAGCTCCTCAATTCAAACAGCGCGCCCGCGCTAGTAGAAGCCTCTCCTGCCAGAGAGAGAATACGAGGAATTTGCAAAGCGATGTCTTGGCAATTCCGGAATGCCTACTATTCGCCGCTCATCAGCTAGAGGCCATCGCCGTGATTGTGTATGCTACAGTGAAGTCCTTGTCTCGCTAACCCTCAAGCTTGGAATCATCATGTGGATAACGGCGGCTTCGGATCACACGCCACCCCCGCCGCTCCGCCCGGTTCGGCTCCCCCACTTTCGCACTCGCATGCTCCGTCGCGAACCGACATTTCGCTGGGGTTATTATCCTCAGTTGGCAGTCACCGTACTTTTCCTACACCCAAGACAATGTCAGAAATCGCAAAGACTCCAACGGATCCCGTGATCCCATCTCCAATTGCCCCAATCGACACGCCGACATCGCCCACAGCAGTCAAGCCCGGTCCAAATCTTAGTATTCGCCATCAGTGCCAGATATGCTCGAAACAATACGAACGACTGGACCATTTGAAAAGACATGAGCTGTCTCGTAAGTCTTGTCAGCAAATGTCAAAATGAGGCTGTCTGACGCGTTTGAAAGACCAAAACCCACGCCACCATGCCTGCCCTCGATGCCCAAGGAGGTTCAACAGAAGGTACGAATTACGACGAGACAAAATGCGTGACTCTTTGTGTATACAAAGAATTCACCTTGCTCACATTATCCCAGAGACCTCCTGAGCCGTCATTTGACAACCCATGATTGTTCAGCCTCCGACGGCATCTCCGTAGAGCGGGCTGCTCAGGCTTGCATCAATTGCATCTCTTCCAAAACAAAGTGCGGGAATCAAAGGCCATGTTATCGGTGCAAATCCAAGGGCCTCTCCTGCTTTGACAGTGTTACAAGGAAAATTGACCATCCTGTGACCCATGGTCTAATCCAGGAAGTGGCTGCCACTAGCACCCATGCAGATGTTCAGAGTAAGGGCAAAGTTGATACAAGAGACGAAAGGATGTTTTCTATGTCGGCCTCAGCATCAAACAACTCTTCCATGCCACCGCCGCAATTACACAATTCGAGTGCATATCAGAATGGCTTCAGAGCCACGACCCGAGTCGCTCCATCTGTTTACCAGCCTGAATCTAGTCCAGCGTCGATGCTGAACACTTCGATCGACTTTAATGGAATATTTATGAACAACTTTGATCTTGTCAGCTTGGCACTCCCAGAGGATCTGTTTGCAATTCCCCAAGATGCCGAGTTCGGTTTTGACGATGTTTTACAAAGCCTGCATCCGGAACCCTTCTTGGTGGGTGCACTCTCTGATAAATCTCCATCCAATAACCGAGAGTTTGTCGAAGATGATGTCGCGGAGTCGCCTGATGTGAGAAAGAGAAGAGTTTCGACGCATGCCAGAGCCATGGGTTATGAGGCGTTCAAAGAGTCACCGTGGCTGTGGATGCCAGCCAAGAATTATGAATCTAATACCCCTGCAAACCAGACGATGGTACCTACAGAATTTGATGCTGTGCCCTCAAGGTCGTTATTGGTGCCGAGAATACGCAATGTCGCGTCAAGGGATGAGCTACTATCGCTAGCCCTGAAATACGCGACAACAAGCCTAAAGGTCCGATCATTTCCTTCACTAAACTTGCTGAATATATTCGTTGAAGCATTCTTCTTACGTCAAAATGACATCCCCGACTCATGGGTCCATTCAGCAACATTCAATCCAGACACCTGTAGGAGTGAGCTATTGGCAGGCCTTGTCGCAGCTGGCTCTGCCTTCTTCGCGATCCCTAATGTCTGGAAAATGGGCATGGCCCTTCAAGAGATCACAAGAATATCGGTTTGCCGTTCTGTTGACGACGACTACCGTCTTATTCACAATCTTCAGATAAATCAGACATTCTTGGTGTGGATTGAAGTTAGCGTATGGAGCGGGTTCCGCCGAAGAATGGAGATTGGTGAAGGATTCTCTCACACCCTTCCTACGGTAACCTCCATAACACTTGTCGATTGGAAATGATCTTCCTAACTGAACTGTATAGATGCTACGCGCCACGGGGGCATTT
This sequence comes from Calonectria naviculata, assembly GCA_003031705.1. Lineage (NCBI taxonomy): Eukaryota > Fungi > Ascomycota > Sordariomycetes > Hypocreales > Nectriaceae > Calonectria > Calonectria naviculata. The sequence goes on along the minus strand of NAGG01000207.1, from coordinate 63,150 downwards.
CGTCAAAACCACTATCTACCTGAATCACATCCAATGAGCGACGATGAAGGGGAGCGACTTAAAGAGAAGTGGTCGAAATGGGTTGAGCAAGAATCCCTTAAACGGTGTGTTTGATAGTGACTATCTCAGCTTCTCTATGCTAACTGGTTCGAAGTCTCGTACTGCGATGCCTTATAAACGAGATGCAATGCTCCATCGCATTTGGCCACGGTCCTGTTTGGTCCGGTCTGGAAATCGGCTTCTTCTTGCCTGCCTCTCGAGATTTGTGGGATGCAAGCAGTCCAGAGCAATGGAAGGAGAGATACCTCTGCAGATCCCGGCGAGATGTATCCATCACTCTAGTAGACGCTATGCGTGATGCATCAAGACTTGAAGATGAAAGACATGTGGCCGATATCACCTTTGGTGCCCTTGCCGTTCTTTATGGCTTTTGGGGTCGGGTCTGGTCGTTTCTGGAATCGAGAAAGTACACCCCAAGTGAGTCCGGGGGGCCTGCGAACCTATGGGTCGAAGCACATCGGCATGAATTGCTGGAGCAGATCAAAACGACCACACTCAAATTGGATTTTATGCAAGCGCTTTCACCAGAGGCCAGGCTTGTCAGCGAATTCTTGCTGATGTCATTATACACATATTCCGACGAGACCAGAAGGCTTGCAAGTTTGTGCGGGGATAAGGAAGCCCGCCAAGTCTTTCCTCGCTTTCGCGGCTGGACTCGGGACGAAGATAGGTACTATGCTATCTGGTACGCTGGCCAGGTGATTCGCGCCGCTAGGTCATTCCCTCTTACACAGTTGAAGGGATTCTATGCAATTGCGGTATTTCATGCGTGTCTATGCTTGTGGATTTTCACAATGCAGAATCTAAAATCTCCAGACTCCAGATGCGGCAGCCGAAATATTGATACCGAGACTATGTACCGAGAGCGAGATCCCGCGCCCTCCACGGTCCCTAACATGATATCAGACCCAACAAGCACAATGGAAGAAGACCAGGACCCGATAGGTTCTGGCTCTAAAGAGACGACACCGGGGGTGTTGCTTGACGGAGAAGAAACAATTGACGTGAGAATGTTTCTTCAAACAGGTTATGGGCGTCCACTTCTGAACATAGAAAACGACGTCGAGGAGCTTGGAGACCCAAAAATAATCCCCCGGCTTGTTCTATCAATATTCAGAGGCAACTATCCAGCCAGCGGCCACCCACTGCCACCTTTGCTAGAGAACCTAGCCAACATGGCGCAAGGGTTCAGTCAGGCTCAGGTTAGGTAGTCGATCATGCATCAACATTGGTCCGACATATATGAAATATTTAAGATTTATTTATTTCCTAATCAGATATCATTTACAATACATGCATAGAGGCAGATTTGTGCATCATGAGTATCACGGACGTCGCATTTCACATTTTCATATTCGGCTTATCATCTCAAGAATCAAATCACTCCACCTTCCTTTTGTATTTTTACTTCAAATCCTTTGGCCATCTCATTGACGTCATTCAACCCCATCTTCTCCACGCCTGGCCGATCTCGTAGCAGCAATGGGAGTAATGAGCTCTTCCATATCAGTCTATTCCTGGATATGAAGTCTTTTAGAATGGCCCAAGTAAGCAACGCTATGCATAGAGCAAGCATTGTCGCTGGCAGAGCAAGCCAACTCCATGCCACGTGAACACATACTTTACTTCCCCAAGCCTGTCCTTCCACTTTCCCATTAGTCTCCTGATGTGCTCCCCAGCCGGCTCGACGGAGCTCGGTTGTGATTCGCATGGCCATGGAGTCGACATTTTCTCTGATCGTATCAATAGTTGTGGTGCGATTATGCAACAGGGCAGACATGTGCCCTGATGGAGTGGTGGTGGAATTTAATATATGACATTGAACAGTGTTGGCGGTACCAACAGCTACCGTACAGTTGCCATAAAAGGTCGTCTGAATCTCGGTTTGAATAGAATAGACAAGTGAGTGAGACATTGTAGCAACGCATTCCAGTGGTGCTGTAATATTGGTATACCCGGCGGGCCCGACGATATCCTCTGTGGCCCAGTCTTCCTTGTGAACCTGAACAGTAACTGTTGCATTTGGACCTAAGCTTGCAGATGATGACATATTTGCAGATGTATATAGTGTACCATTGACCCAGCATGGTCGTTGGACATTTGCCCAGCTAGACAAATATTGTCGAAGCGAGGAGGACCAGATAGGTTCCGGAGCTTGTTGACGAAGAGGTTCATCTCGAACGATCTTCTCCGTGAGAGCACCATTATTGACAACCCCCCTAAAATATTTAATGCATGGGTACACAATGCAAGTCGCAGCGGTATAGTCTGTTTCCTCCCCCCATGTCAAGGCATCGAGAACTTCGGTATCATTAACGGGTGTTAGAGGTTTCTCGTTAAAGTGGGGGCATGAAATCTTTCCGCTGGGCGACCTTTCACAATGAGCTTGTGATGCCGCAATAAGAGAGAAGTTTGCGACAGACCAACGGGCTTGATTGATAAAGTCCACTGGAACGCCTTCGCGAGCCCAGGTGAGATTTCCCGTTTGGGCAATGGCCAAGTACTGGCGCGGTCCGTCCTGGGGACCCAGATAGATCGCAAGTGGAACAAGTCCGTCCTCGCCGCCATTTTCGCCTAACGTGGAGGGGACTGGTAGACGGTATACACGAAAAGCTGTAGAACCGTAGTTGTAAAGGAATGGTCCCTGGACAAGGTCATGGATGTCAATGCAGCGACTGCACATGCCGAGACTCGCATGCGAAATTGCTTCGTGCTCAGGCTTATCGGGGCTATCGGTATATGCAGTGAATGTACAATTCCCCGACGGGCAACTGAAAAGAGAGCTGATATCAGAATTATTTGTTGGGTTCACTATCGCGTCCTGCATTGCGGATTTCATTCCAATGCCAAGGGCGTAGTATACGCTCCTAATGGGGCTAATCAGCTTGTCCTCGTTGATGCGATTGGCGATGGTAATTGATGCAGGTTGCTGATCTTCACGTAGACATTGGTATGTCTGGATGGCTTGCTGCGTGGTAGGCCCAATACCAAGAGATGCAACGGCAATGACAATAGCCACTATAGCGACAGGCTGTTGAAGTGTAATGATTGGCAAAAGACGCAAAGACCCGTAAATTCCTCTTGATGCATCATCGAAGAGCTGCAAGTCCCGCATGGGACGAAAACGCCCTGTAACCCAATCCCATTTGAGCTGTGCGAGTATTTCAAAGGCAACAAGTGCAATGATGGTGCGGAATATTGTGGCTAGGACGGCGATAAGCGCATTAAGAGTGATTCCAACTGTGTGCTCCCATTCTGGTAGAACTCGTTCGTTGTATTTGTTGAGTGTTAGGGATATCGCGATGAAGAGTCCAGAAGCCAACAAGAGCATGGAAATTTCAACACCCCACACGGTGAGGATATTGGCGTTGCTTTGCGAAGAGGGATATTTCTTGTGGTGTAAAGGCACTGCCGCTTCTCTAATCAGGACTCCTGTTTTTTCTTCCAAGTCATGCGCAGGATCATGGCCGACGTTTTGTCCGCTCATTAGAGAGTGATGGTCAGAAGTTGTCGCTTCCATAGCGCACTAGCGACCGCTATCGTAGCGGGGAGTCAGCGGAGGTTCTTATCCGACAAGTAGTCAGGAAGAGCGTTGGAGACTGCCATCATGCAGGCCAAAATAAAGTTATTAAGGGCTTGATCATGCTTATTTAACGTTAAAGTGTGTAAAAGGCGAAAGGAAGCCGCTGCAGGACACGACAGGGCTGTGAGGTGGGGATCAACCCAACCCTGCAACACCGCGTTGACAAATCACGGACTGGGTTGGACGGTGGTCTCGGGGCTGAGCACCTGCATGCATGGACAGCAGGCCACATCAGCTCTTCCCCCTGTCTCAGCTCTGTCCCACGTCCAATAGGAATAAAAGAGGCCTTTTAACCGGGTAGAGATGTGAGCAGCTGGAAGGAAGCCCGGTGCGAGGAAATTGTCGTGATCCGTTTCCAGCTGAGTCGCAACGGATACGAGATAGCAAGCATTTTGATTGGATCTGGCGTAACTGTTATATGACCTAAGGGTACAGATGAAACCAGACAACCCAACAAGTGCATTAATCAGGCGATACAAAGATAGCACAATGTCTGGCTTGGCACTACGAGTTCACACATGGGATTAATTACTCATGTTGAGCTTCGGTAGCGACGTTTTCGTTCCTTATCCTATGTATTCAGAGGCTAACCTATAGTTTGTGCTTACAGAGCTTACATTTGATGCCATATATCCGATCGCGCAACTTAGCGAGACCTTAGGTGAGCAACTAGAGTGAGCTCTCAGTGATTCTGGGAGGTGTGAATGGTTCAAACAAAAAGTCAATAAAACTGTCAATGACCCAACTTCCTAGGTCAAAACAATTATCAGATATTACATTAAAGTCGACCAGTCAATTAACTAATCCCTCAAAAGAGATATCTGTACCTAAGGCCAAAAGTCTTGATCAAAGCTGCTTGGGGATGGCTTTCCAGTGTTGCAACCAGGCGCCCTTATCTAATCTTCGGCCAGACTAGCTATCATCCTGTTCCGGCTCCAATCTCTAGCTACCCTAGACTAAAGACCACTCACTTTAGCACATTACAGTCCCTGGCAGGAAAGCCCTGTTTCCTAGTCTTGAGGATATTAACAAGCCTGCTATATCGATTGTTTCTCTTTGAGTTGATCTTTCTTTTTCTCAGGGCAAAATGACCAAGATTTGTTGTGTCGAACTCTAATGGTACATTTTGCCTGCTCTTAGAAGATATGCAAAGCTGGGCTCATGCAAGCATAAATATCCCCAAGTTATACTCTTCTAGCTAATCTGGTTAATTTACACACATGTTGCCATTACTCTCTGCGATGCTTTATACAAATAAATTCACGCAAATTCATTAGGCTTCAATTTCTTCATTGTGCAGGGCAAAGACCAAGCGGCTCGATTATGACTAATTTCCATGTCATAGATTGGAGCATGTGAGATGCGCCTTACTGCAAGAGATACATGTACACCGCCTAAATATCTACGGAATCCAAGAAGCCCTATTATTTCATACTTCATTTATGATAGTTTTATGCTTGGTAACAGAATACTATATCATGTTACAAAAGAGCCACGTTTCCGCTGCCGGGAATCATATTACAAGGCAGACGGGTGACCCCAGTCGCACTGGATGGTACTGGATCGTCATTAATAAGAAATGCTCCTCCCCTAGTGAAGAATTCATCATTCTTCATCCCCAAACACAACGGCGTGTTCAAAAGCCCAGCTTCGAATGGCGTCAAAGTTGCGGCATGTGTGCAAGGTACTGAAATCTGGCCAGTGACCTTCAAAACCCTCATATGTCTTAAAGGCAAAAACACCAGTATCACTCTGGCACATCAATGCTGTGCGCAATATTTCAATGCAGTGGTCTGCCCCGAATGTAAGTAAAAGCCGTGTAATTAAGCCTGGGAAGTCATTTACCAAGATGTCCCCTTAAGTCTTGTGGTTCCACCTCAATGTCGCCTCCATGATGGGAATAGTATTCTCTGTAGCTATCTTGTCTCAAGAGATTGAGGCAATGAAGCTGGTGGAATACTTGTATACCCACGCGGTACCCTTCCTCTCCTGTTTTGGGGTTCTTGATCTTCAATGACATGGGGTCCAGCCCCAGGCGGTCAAGCTCATCACGGGTGATCATTTGGTCACCAACATCGTAAGTGATATGATCCCATGCTTTGTCCACGTCAGGCCCGTAGCCGATGTACTCTGTTGGTGCCTGGATAGGTGTGATATTGTATCGAGTTGTATGGTATTCGACTGCTGATTCTGCCGGTGCTGCACCATGTTAGAAAGGATCTTGTCTCGGGGAATAAACTTACAATAAGGTGAGAGTCTTTGGGAACAGATTTGGACCGATGGTTTGCCAAAATGCAAACAAACAGAGGCCGCAAAAAGTGTCAATGAAAGAGACAGAAGCAATCCATGCGCCGCCCAAACTAACGCTGACCTATGTTGCGAAAGTCGAGTAACTTCTTTGCGTGATTGAATTGACTTCTCCAATTGCTGAAGTAGAGTTTCTTTTTCCGTTGATGGGTGCTCCTCATCGAGAGGAATGGGCTGGTAGGTGCCGTCCATCTTGGCGCCAATAACTTTGTGTCAGATATCTAGATACAAAGTCGATCTGGCAGATGTAAGTCTAAACGGAATGAACGAAATGATCTTGGCGTTTGGTACAATGACAGGAATCGTGTCTTGCAGAACCACTTGAGCAGGCATTAGCCTGGTCAAATATCGCTGTATAATGGAAGCGCGCCCCACGGAGAATTTTAGCCTTTGTAATCCTGGGGATTCCTAGCTCATTGCTGCGACAGATATGAAGCATTTGACGAACGAAGTGAGAAAATCAGACTCAGGAGAAATAGAGGCTAAATGCAGGGAATATTTTTCACAGTGAGCTTATTCCATTTTTAAACATAACATCCATGGCAAATATGGGTACAGATACCTGAAATAACTCACCCCCAGTGCGGGGTGCAGTATGATAGTCGGCGCTGTAGCATTAGTGCGACGTCTCGGTACGCGGAAAAGAGGGATGACGATGTGAAACAAATAATCGATCCAATGAGCACGCGCACGTTGAAAATTCCCAGCGCGACGGTTGCATTTACGGGGGTCAGGGGTTGTTTGGGTATCTGACACACTAGTGTGGTTCATCCCAATCGAGCTGGCAATGCTTCACAGGCGACAGCGGCTAACTCTCAAACAGGGGAAAATTCACCAATGGCATCTCCAACAACTCCAAGTCGCAAAACCATAGTCGATGTCGATTTTTTTCTCTTCGCGTCACCTACCAGAGCGCTTACGGAGGTTGCGGCCGACACTAAATTGTTTAGGGATTAACTTCGGCGCCAATGCTACTCTCCTCGTTCGCTCGCAAGCGAGAAGTCTGCCAGCCTTTCGGTTTCAGAGATCGGTTAGACGGCAGCGCTAAGCGCAATATGCATGTAGTTCCTGGATGGTAGAAGTTGCATACTCTAGCAAACCGAGTTTCAAGGCTTAGCGAGCAGAACAGTCAGGAATGCCTCCTTCAAGGCCTCCAGCGCAGCTATCAAGATATAAAAGTTCTCAAACCTTCTCAGCCAAGATATCGAATGAACCATCAGCATCTTCAACTTCCAATTCGCTTGACGTGAATTCCCTTACAGTTGCTTGTATCCTTTGGCTTTCTCTTTTCTTTTGACTGCTGGCCAGTTTATCATTTTATTCATCTTTCAAGATCCAACATGAATTTTTACATTCTCTTCCTGGGCATCTTTGCCAGCATTGCTGTATCCTCCGGCCTTGCTTCTTTTGGTTTCATTACCAGACAATATGGAGTAAGAAACCTTCGGACTCCGATATACCAAAGTCACTAACGATTTGCCACAGGCCCCACTAGCTCTTATGGCTATCCCAGCCGCTGGACTGCCGACCCTCAGCTCATTAGGCATCAGAGAGGTGAGTAAATTTCTGTCTTGATTGTCCTAGTTACTGACGTAAATAGCCACATCATCAGGGGCAGAAGGCCAACAACGGTAATGCCAACGCCAATGCCAACAACGCCGCTGCCAACAACAATAACAACAACGGCAATGCCAACGCCAACGCCAATACCAATGCTGGTTGCGTTGCTCAGAGAGACCTGGATCTGCACGTTAGACATCACCAAGGAGGCCAGACCAACAACGCCCAAGCCAACAATGCACAGGGGACTGCTTGTAACAACAAGCGGTCCAAGGTGTTTGTGCCTCGTCACCACCAGGGCCAGAAAGCCAACAACAACGGTAATGCTAATGCTAACGCCAATGCCAACAACAACGCCAATGCCAACGCAAACACCAACGCTAATGCAAACACCGGTTGCGTTGCTCAAAGAGATCTTGAACTCCACGCCCGACACCATCAGGGAGGACAGACAAGCAATGCTCAGGCAAACAATGCCCAGGGAAATGCTTGCAACAACAAGCGAGATGAGATTCTCGAGGCTCGTCATCACCAAGGTGGACAAGCCCAGAATGCAAACGGCAACGGTAACGGCAACAACGGTAATGGTAACAACAATGCAAACGGTAACAATAACGGAAATGGCAACAATAACAACAACGACAACAACAACAACGCCAACAACGGAAATGCTAACAACGGCAACGCCAACAACGGCAATGCCAACAATGGTAATGCTAACAATAACGGAAACAACAACAATAACAACAACGGAAACGCAAATGGTAACGGCAACGGCAATGCCAACGACAACGCCGACAACGTTGATAATGCTGACAACGCCGGAAACGCTGGCAACGCTGGCAATGCTGGCAATGGCAACAACAATGGCAACAACAACGGCAACAACAACAACGATAACAACAACGCCGGAAACGCTGGCAATGCCGGCAACGCTGGCAACGCTGACAACGCTGATAACGCTGATAACGCTGACAATGGCAACAACAACGGCAACAACAACAACAACGATAACAACAACGCCGGTAACAACAATGATAACGCTAACGACAATGCTGATGACAATGCCAACGACGGTAACAACAACAACGACAATGGCAACAACAACAATAACGACAACAACAACAACGACAACGGCAACAATAACGCCGGTAACAACAATGCCGGTAACAATGGTGGCAACAACAACAACAACAATAACAACAACAACGCCACCGCGATTGCCGGCTGCAACGCTAGGCGAGGCACCTTCCTTGAGATCCGTCATCATAAGGGCAATGGTAATGGCAATGCAAACGCTGCCAGCGCCAATGCTGCCAATGCCGCCAACTGCAACTAAAGATTTAAACCAAGGATTTAGGATGCAAGATTCATTCCATAACAGTCATGGCTTGAATCAACGAATAAATCCTACGGGTGGATATTTGTGGGCTGGGTATACTTGGGTAGAGCACTCAGCTCTGGCGTGACAGATAGTTAATGTTAACAGTGACAAGACTTAGCATTAGACTTCCAATGATAATGCCTATTTACTACAACATGTATGAGATGTCTTGTTGTGGCTAGTTCCACCACCCATGTTGATATCCAAGCCTATAATTACGCAGCGATCAATCGAACATAAAGACTGCTATGCCCAAACTAGGGTTGTCTAGCGATGTGACTACTTAAAGTTGAATTACTGACTAATGAAGGGTTTTATCACATCAACCGTTAAGTTTTCATGATAGCCCCTCTTCCGTAAGCTAGTAACACTAATTGCTTAAAATACATCTAGTATGGCGTCTGTCCGTAGATGTTTCCTTGAGGCGAATAGCGTCCAACTACCCACCAACCACCAAGAATGCCGCTGATCGCAGCGATACCGACCCTTTCAGTCGTATTCCACATGCACTGTGCTGTGGAATGATTAGCAAAATGGTTCTGAGTAAATATATTTAAGATTTAACGTACTGTAATGGCCATAGGCGCTGAAGTTGCCCCCAGGAAGAGGCTCGCCCTTGTAGAATGGGGCCTCATCAAGCCTTGATCTCGGCCGTTAGAATATGTACGGCCTTTTATATGATGCTTTCTAAATTTACTTACCATCCCTTGCTTGCAGCCGTGATGGGATTTTTTTCCGTGTTGAAAAGTATAAAAGCGGTTCTGTCAAAAGGAATTAATGCTTACTCCACTATGTCGGTGCGTTGTTATTTGAACACTTACCCAATAAACGCCAGATTTTCTCCCTGGTTGGGTCGTGTCTCAGATTTAGAATGTACAAGACTAGTGCCCCAGATAAGCTGTTTAGCATATGCCAAAGCTTGCGCCTGCAGAGCAGGGTCCCAAGTCAGAGGTGGTATTCCTTTTGCAGCTCTTGCTGCATTATGTAGGTTCAAACCAGCGGTTTCATCAGCGTTCAACGTAAAATTGGTAGATGAATTGTTGAAGGAAGTGGTGTTAGTGGCTCGAGAAAAAAGGGATGGCACAATAAATTCCCAAAGCCCGGATGGATCTGGTTGTGCAGATCGCTTTTCCTTGGAATCGACAATTTCCGGAATGTCTGTAAGAAACGTTGCCCTTGGGGTAACAGAATAGGAATTATCCTTCGCAGCCCCTTGAGCAATTGGATTGCCAGTGACAGCTGACGTCAAACCCAAGACGAAGAGACAATGAACGTAGAAATTTGGAGACAGCATTGTAATAAGTGAATCAAAGACTTAATTATGCTTGATATTGAAGTATATGAGATGGTGCGTTGGATGTGTAAGAGTAGAAATTATTGGGAATTTGGGTCAACTATATCGATTTCATGTTTTCTACCAGAGTCTATCTAGAAGAAATCTTGTTACTAATTTGGATATGGTTGCCATCTATGTGACAGAGCACACTGTTAATCCTTTGGAATGTTCACAGGAAGCAATGAGTTACGGACCTCAGGCTTCCGACCAATTATCCATGACGACAATGAAGTACTTTTGGGGGAGTCTATCCTGGCCGGTCCAAAGGCTTCGGTTATACGTGCTTAGGAATTATCCTGGTCATAACTCAAATTCAGCTGTCGCACTTCGAAACGAATACCTCTCGAAGCGACCAACAACCCGATACCCGACCTACCAGGCTCACCACATGCTGCTGATTTGAACACAGTAAAATAAAAACATGCAGATCTGGACGATCTGAACCGCATCGGTATTTGCAATCAGCTCGACCATCCAGATAAGATGCCAGTTTTGACGACAGTGACCCACAAGATCGTCATGATCGACATTTGGCAATAACAACGTAAGACCAACGGCACAAAAGATAGTAGGAGAGGCCGGTAAGACTTGCCAGTAAACTGCCCTATGCGAATAGACTTCTCCTGTGTCCTAGCACGCTGATTTTAGATATCTATGCTGTGGTTACCAGACCAAAATTCACGTCGGGGCTCACAGGCGGGCTAGGTGTGCTAGGTGTTTGACTAAACAGCCTCATTCAGTAATGATGCAATGCCCCCGTTTGAGACCAATGGCAATCAACAAGATATGCTATGCTAGCTTGAGATGATATAACCTACTGCACAATAGGAACATAAAGTTTTCGTCCTCAGCTGCCAGCCACCTACACATAAGATGCAAAGTCGAGTTATGTGATGGCGGGGAGTCGGAAGTTTAATCCAAAACTCGGCGTACTTTCTGAGGGCTTGGTCTCATAGCGTCAAGGAGAACATCTCTATCTAAAACATCTACCGGTAGTCAATTGGCCAACGGCAGCCAGAATGGCGATCCGAACCTGATCGAGAATTACCCCCTCTGGATATGGAATGCAAAGTGGATTCTCTCGCCACAAGAATGACGTCGTTAATTTACACAACTTTCCTAGTTTTTCTACGATGGTCCCTTTGATTCGATGAGGAAGCTAGGTTTTTCTAGCATCGTTCTGGCTTTTCTGGTACGACGGGTTTTACAGCGGTCCTAACGCATACGAAAAAGAAGGAACATTCCAATTTTGCCGCAGAGCTAGCATCTGGCAACTTAGCAACGGGACTTGGGTCCATTCACATGTCTAACGCTCTCGGCAAAGGTCACTACCCGAAGAACATGCCAAGACGGAAGAGATGTTGAAGAATTCCTAACGGTTATTACGTTGGAATATTGTTTTTTTCCATATGCTCGTTCGCCCGGGCTATACTAGATCTAAGACATACATACCCTGTCAAGATGAGGAGATCTTTGTAATAAATATCCCAGATTCTCCTTGATCCTGATACTAGCCCTGCAGTAAACTTGAGGTGCGACTTGATGTTGAGGTCCGGGTGAAGTTCGGCAAGACCTTTCCAAGATTCTAGACGCTCGTGATTGCCGGTGGAGGCAAAGTCAACCCGAAAAAAATCTACATCTAAAGGAAGATCGCTCAAAAGAAACTGGCCCTTGAAAAGCAGGCAGTTTTATAGAGTGCAGACGTAATTATAATGTTTGTAGTATACAATGCGATCCTCCTGCAAGGCCTCACTCGGTTTACATGGGCAGGGATCCAATAGTTGTCACATGATCAATATGACGTTCAAGACACAAGTCCCATCAGCTTACGCGTTGGCCGCAATGCTGTGCCTGATCAATCCATCTAGATATTTTTCAATTTTGCACTCTAGGATTCCAGACTCTAGGATGTCAGATTATATCTCACTGAAAGACCAAATATCATCACACCAAGAGCTGTATCATTCAACAGGCAGAGTGTCTCGTTTGCGACGCGGTTTAATACTTCTAGCCACCAAGGCGACTAAACGGTTTCACCGATGGAATGGCTCCGCCATCCCCTTCTCTAAGAATCTAGTCGTGGAGAAAGAGGAAGTCGGCAATCTAAAAATAGCTACTCTGAATTTTATAGCTTCCGAAACTTCCATTCCCGTACCACGCGTACATTATGCCTTTCTTCGCAAAGGGAAATGGTACATTGTCACAGACCGCCTACAAGGCGAGCCTCTTCCCGACGCTTGGCCCAGTTTGTGCGACGTCGAAATTCATCGCATCTTTGCTCAGCTGCGAGAGATTTTTGACGAATTAAGAGCAATCCAACCACCCTCACACGGAAAGGTTGCGGGTTGCACAGGTGGCAGATTCCGCAGTCTGGATGCTGGCCGCATGGGCCCAATGGAACCGTTCAATTCCATTCATGAATATCACCGTTGGCTTCGCAGTGGTCCCCGGCCAGATAACACTACATTCCAAAGCAGAGCCGAGGACCAGGAAAATATTGCAAAAATGATTCAACTTCAGGATGGTCCCTGGCCAGATCTAGTATTCACACACGGGCATCTCAGCCCTTTCAACATTATGGTTAAGGAAGACAAGGTGGTTGGCATAATTAATTGGGATTATGCGGGGTGGTATCCGCCCTACTGGGAATACACTTCTGCTTGGTGTGGAAATCCAGACAAAGAGGCATGGCAAGATCTGATCAGGAGGTTCCTTGATCCATACCTTGATGAGTTAAGTATGGAAAGAACACGTCGGAAATGGTATACCAATTATCCAGTGTAGTATATTGAACAGCTGCTTTGGAATGAAGAAAGGTATATCACCCAAAGATTACAGTACGTCCATAATCAAACTCGGCGCATGTCTGAAATTCTAAGGCTTGGCTTTTTTTTCACAACGAAGAGACTAATTGATTCGCACACTTAGTCAACTTGAACACCATTGGCAATCTTGTTAAAGTACATATACATGTGCAGTACCATGTGACTCAGTTTCCTTCACTGTGTATTACTACAAAGTAAAGACTCGATGAAGTGCTATTAGTTCAACTATTCAAGGAGCCAGTTATCAAAAAAGGAAACCGCTTGGAGGAATGCTTGCTCCTTTGCAACTCTCTCATGCTTTTTGCTGAGGTCGCACCTGACAGCAAACCCGTGAACGACATGAGAGTAGAGGTTGATCTGATAGACATTTCCATTCTTCTTCAAGATCTCTTCGCTCTCGTATCGCTTTTGGGTTGGGAAAATGGAGTCCGTCTCCGCCGCTGCGATTGAAAGAGGTCCTGTAATCGATGCCAGCTCATCCTCCTCAACAAAGGATGGATGCGCGATGAAGCCAACCTGAATGCCGCTCTTGTAGTGTCGTGCAACGTACTTTGCTCCAAAGCAATAACCGACAGCACCGATTCTTTCGATGCCCAGATCAGCCTTCATGAAGCTGATAGCCTCTTCCACGATTGGGTCGATTTCTTTGATGGTGTGGCCGCCAGCTCCATTACGCCCATTCTGTATCCAGTCCTGCAAGTTTACCTCAGACAGCTGGTTCACTTCGATTGCGTCTCCATTGAACAGATCGATGATCAGAGTTGTGTATCCTTTTGCTGCGAGTTCATCCGCAAGAAGCATACTGTTGTTCCAAATTCCGAGAATGTCTGGGATGTACAGGACTCCAGCACCAACGTGTGCAGTCTCTGGGGCAGCTGTTGCTAGATAAGCATCATGCTGGCCAACTCTGATCCGTTTGCCTTTCGGGGCGCCCCTAAGAATAAAAACATTAGTCTGTCTTCTTCAAGGTGCAGATCTCTCAGAATTTGAGATTGAGAGGCCTGGTTTATGTATCATGGCACAACTGACTCGTGATGAATACCCACGGTGCAACAACGTCCTGGTGGATGGGATGCCATTGTCGATTTATCGCTGATTTCCTCAAAGAGCTGTTTTAACGTTTTACTCTCCTGTATTATGTGCTCATAAGCAGCCACAGCGGAATTCGTTTCTTATATACTCCGTGTTCAAAGTAATGGAGCTGACGATGAACGAACAGAGTCCTAGTCTTGTCGATTGGTCCACCACCAAATTAGGCATTTTCCGAACCACATATTAATTAGCTCAATAATCAATAATCCAGGCGACTAATTTCTAACCTAAACAAGGACAAATCTACATTCGGCGTGGAGTATTATCACAAATAATAAACCCGCTTTAGGATCTTATCAATCTCGTCGGCATTTTCCCACATTCATAAATATTATCGACATGCTAAGATGATCAAATACATAGGCCCAAAAAAAAGACATGATTGAGGCTCAAATGAATCCATCCCGAAATCTCATTTAGCAAATGGGCCTTGGTGGTCCAAAGACAAAAAACATGCGTTAAACGTGCAATGAATAGGTATAGTGTATCTTGAGAATATATTCATGCCTCTGTAACCATTCATCCAAGAATTCATCAGAAATAAGCCCCAATAGCACAAGTATTACTACGCTTTAATTCGAAGCCGAGGTCTATACGCTAACCCATGAAAAGCAGTAGAAATATGAATCTCACCACCCATTTCTCAGTCAGCACGCAATAAGCTAGCTCACAAGATGTTCTATCATTTTCCCAAATGTTTCATCGATTGATGCCGCTGAATTCTGTAGACGATTCATCAGGTCCATGATTTTATCTGCTCTTGCCTGGCTGCTCTGAGACTGCGGCATCTCACTGATACGTAACAACAGCTGGTTAAAGTTTCGAACCTGGAGCTTAGCCAACACTCGAATCATGTGCAATCGCTCCTCGTATGAATACTGGCAC
This sequence comes from Calonectria naviculata, assembly GCA_003031705.1. Classification (NCBI taxonomy): domain Eukaryota; kingdom Fungi; phylum Ascomycota; class Sordariomycetes; order Hypocreales; family Nectriaceae; genus Calonectria; species Calonectria naviculata. The sequence continues at coordinate 48,118 of NAGG01000207.1, read as the reverse complement.
TCGAATTCGGGAGAAAATATCTCAGCAGTGCATGAAGTAGCAGAGACAGTGCCATCGAGAACCTGGGCAGTGGATGCGTTGATGGTAATTGCCAAGTCGCTTGTCGATGCCGGTTCGGGGGATGGCATGTTGTCAGCCTGATCATCTCCGGTTGACCCTGTTGTGTTGAGTAGCTGTCTTTTGATGCGCCGCGACAGGCATTGAAACATGTTGGCGATTCTGTTGCATATGATAAGAATCACAGTAGAAGTTGTAGGCAGATTTAGACATTTCGGACAGTCGAGTGGTTTGCAGCAGTGGAATACCATCCACTTTTGCAACTTCAAGACCAAATCGAATCCGAGTGTCCTCAGCTTATATTCATCATCATCCAATTTTTGAATAATTTCAAGCATATCTCCGATACATGAACAGGCACCTGAATTGCTCGAGTCAGGTGTTGAATTAGTTTCAGGTGTGAAAGAGTCGATGAAAGATGCATTGGATGAAATGTTCCAGTCGAGTGAGGATTGTGACTTCTCTGCGATGGGCGAATCATTGAAATCTCCCCGTAGCGAGGGTGGTGAAATTACCGAGTTCCGTATTGGTTGGCCTATCCATACTGTTAGTTGATTATTTGATAAGATATCAAGGGTAGGCATCTCACTTTGTCGTAGATTTGAGGATAAACCACCGTTACTCGCTTCTGAGCTTGCCGCTGGGGTCATCACCGCATCTAGTGGCGCTACTTGGCGAGCGATGCCTAATTCTGTGGAGTCATATGGCTCGCGCCCTTCCATTTCGCCTACACCAGTGACGTGATCCTGCTGTTGAGGCACATCATCATCCAAGTTTGACTCTGGGCGAAAGATGGTACTGGAAGTCTGTACAGGGACGCTAGAATCATTTTGGATAATTTGAGGAGGTCTTGGCCCATCATTCTCATTGTCGAGTGAGTTTTGGATGTTGTTTTCTAAATTTGTGTGGAGTGTGCTGGAGGCAACAGCGGCACGACTTTTACGGGCTGTCCTCACTCGAGACTCTGAAGGAAAGACGCACACCACTTGTTGAGTGATGCATCTATCGCAAGATTCTCTCAGTCCTGTACAGCGCACCTGTGCATCAACTGTCAATGCGAGCTAATCACGCAAATGGAAATGCCAACGTACCTTCTTGCTGCGGCATGCCGCGCATGCGTCCCTGCGGCTTGACCCAAAACGGTTGCGCGCGCTGTCTTGGCGAGCACTGCTCAAGGAGACCTGCTCCATTCCCGCGCCCTTTCGGGCATTTTTCGACGGCTTTAGGGTGAGAAACATTTCTCTGAGCCGGAAAAGACTTTTTTCGGTTTGCTAACTGACAAAGACAGGTGGGAGATGTCTGGACTGTCGAAGGGGGATGGATGGTGATGACGATGAGGGAGAGAAAATCGGTAGTTTCTTGATGCGGTAAAGCGTCTCGGTAATTACTGGATGCGGTAAAGACTGATCTACCATTACTCAGCTTTTCAGCTGTGGACTGACGTGGGCAGCCACTCAGACGATCGGCGTCCTGCCGCACAGACATGGATTTCTTGCATGGGAGAGGTCGGGAATACGCGGCTCTGGGACGGATGGGCTTGTACAAAATTGCATGTTGAATTATGTTTTTAGTAAACGCGAACGCTAAGTAAGACTACTTCGCTTGCTTTTTTCTTGTTACAGATTATCATTATTTCCATCCAACCTTACAGCAACATCCGCCCATTCAGCCGTGATGTACAGGCCTGCTGCCCCCATCCAATTCAGCAGGCGACTCGCAAGTCTCCAGTTCCCATGGTGTCGATGCGAGCGACCCATGTGGCCCGTCTAATTCGTGCGGATATAATTGTGGTTTTTGTTTGATCTCGGGTTCGTGACACTCCATCTCAGCTGGTTCGTACCTTGGGGGCTTCGCTCGCGACCGACGACGAGCAAGGAAGAACGCAGCACCGGCAATGCATATTGCTGCCACACCTCCAACAACGCCTCCTGCTATCGCACCGACTGGTGTTTTGCTGGACTCTTCTGAAGTTGATGTTTCATTTGTGTTTGTATTATTAGACGCTAAAAACTCGCCAGTTAGCATTTGCATCAATGGATAGTCCAGGTTCAAAGGCAAGTACCCTTTGTCGTGGTCGTGACAAAAATGTTTTTGATCTTATCATCTGACCAGACGATAGAATCAACTCCCCTAACACTCATTAGTGTGTAATCATTAAAGTATTGAGACGGTTGCCGCACCCTTGTTGATACCAGCTCCTTATCATACTCGGTGACTTATAATCACCAGCATCTGCATCATACTGGTCCTTCCAGTTGAAGTTGTTCAGATCAAAAACTCCAAGAGCTTGAGTCCAGGGGTCGCTGTCCGTCCAATTGTCGAATGTCAAAGCCCCTCCTAGGACGAGCAATTGACTCTTTCCAACAACGGTGCACGACGGGTATTCACGCTTAGGAGCCTCGACACCAATCTGGAACCAATGGAATCCGGGTAACGAGAGAACCCACATGCTACTAATTATACCCTTCTCCTCGTTATCTCCGCCGTAAATATATCTGTGCGCATTGTTAGAAGTGGTCCACAAATAAGGGACCGCAGTCTTACATCTCATATGTCCCATTTGGCCCTGGAAGACCAGCAGCGCAAAAGCCAACGCGGCTTTCTGGTGGACCACCAGTCGTTTGTTGGGCATACCAGGTTTTTGCAACTGGATCGTAGAATTTAATAGTGCCCAGGTCAACTTGATGTGCGACATCTCCTACTACACTGCCTGCATCACCACCGAGGGCGAAAATAAGAGGATTTGATCCAAAGTTCGTAGTACAAACCGCACTGCCCTTTTGTATATACCCATACTCGTTGATATCGGCACTTGACTCGTTGGCCCAAGTCTTGGTGTCCATATCGTAGCTCAGGACGCCTGGAAGACGGAAGTTCGATGGCGAGTTTGACGAGAAGTCAAAGTTAGGCTCCGATTTGCTATCCGCCCAGCCTCCAATGTAGTAGCCTTTGCCATCGCAGGATGCTGAGAGTCCACCGATACCATGCCAGATCTTTGAGAATGCAGTGGGGTTAGACGGCGTGGAATTTGACCAGCTGCCACCACCTTTCCCATCGGATTGGAACTCGTAGAGCGGGTCGTAGTCCGAATTCACGGGCATGGAGTCGCGACGTTCGCCGGACCATCGGTACAGCTTGCCGGTGGTCTCGTTGGCCCAAAGGCCGAACCTACCAGCTGGCGGAGGAACACCATTTGGCTTGTCAATAGACTTGAATTCGACCGTTGAGTTGGTCCAAGAGGTGTTGAGGGGAATAGACCACGTTGTATTCGCTATACAGTGTGAGAAGTAGCCACGTTAGCGGGATGGTTCGAATTTACGTATGCGCGAGACTGCTTCGCCGGCAGGCAGCTCTCCGTCAACATAATTTGATATTTCGCCTCCTTCAATATAGAGATAGTCACCGAGTACTGCCAGTATATCATATGTCAACAGGAAACCAGAATAGTGCTGGGGCAAGGCGGAGCTTATCTTGGTGGAACGCGCGACGTTGGTGCGTATCGTTTGCCGCTTGGGAGATCCCTACCAAGCACGCAATACCTAAATAAAGCAGCACATCCATCATCGCACGCCGAAGTGTAGATCGCGTGCTTGAAAGTCCGCCAGCGATCAGCATGCGACTGCAAATGATGGGCCAGGAGCTGCGGAGAAGGAAGAGTCAAATCGCAACGGGAGAGTAAGCCTTTGCATGTCAACGAGAACAAAACAATGAGATTTTTACAAAGGAATGGTCAATCTATGGTAGAATAAGTTCCTACAGTCTACACGCCGCCCATGGAACAGGGATCTCCTTGCCTGCGCAGGTCCTCAGCCCAGTCAGCCCAGTTGGTTTCACACTTCAGCCAACACGGGCCGAGCGTGCAGACGATGCAATCGAGAATCAACTAACAACCAGTCCCCATGTTGTGGCTTTGATTGCGGAGCATGCAAGCCGCGTGTCCAGCTACGATGCAAGAGGCAAAGGCCATCGGCTGCCCATCTGCCATTTAACCCGCCCCTCCCTGCCCCTGTCCAAATATCAGCCACACTAGCCAAAGGAGGCTCTTCACTGCGCTGCCCGCAACTTGTAATTATACCCGATCATGACAAGGCAACCAACCGCATTCAATCTCCAGAATGGGCATTTTGGGGGCTGTAACGCTGACCGCAGCTCAGATCAGCACAGCCGATGTGGCGGATCACGCTACGGGAGGATCATTGATGGTCATGGGCGATTCTAGCCTTGGGTACTAGGCCCGCTAGGTAAAAGAGCCCTACACAATAATTCTCACAAATTCAATAGCCAACACCATTTTGTGCATTTTCATCATGTTGCTCCTCTGTGTCCTATTTTTCCAGCCCCCCAAAAAAAGCAATTCAGCCATCTTGTGCAATGAAAGCCCCGCTCAACATTCGCTTACCGCTTCGTGTTCCCACTCCCCCCACTGCATGTTAGGTAACAAAAGACCCTATAGGCATTGGCACACGCTTGCTTGGGTTGATAAGGGCCTTTGGTATGTTGCGGGGCTGAGCTGAGCCATAACCGATCGATCGATGAACCTTTATTGGATGTAATCTTTACGCGTACCCAGCACAAAGTCCAACATCAAAAGCAACAATGCGAGGTACCCGTTAGGATGTGTATAAGCGTGACCCGCACATCACGCCAGATTTGATTACTGGCTTTGGCTGTGACTGCAGTCGCGGCGTTTTGCCTCTTGACTCACAAACAGCAGCCTCCTTCCTCAATTACCAACCAGGCCACGAGGAAGATGTTTTGAGGACCGGACAGGAAGAAAATCATGCGGTATCCTATAGCACGGCATAGATATACAACTGAAGCGGTCTACACAAAAGAACTATGGTGAATTCAACGCACAACGGCTAACCAACGGTTGGCGCTAATGCTCATGAATGATTGGGAGGGAGGGGAGTCGGATATTTTTAGACCATGCATGAGCAGCCAACAACAAGCAAATCTTGAGCCTACCTGTCTGTCTGTAGAGTGGGGCGAATCCGACACGTGCAGCCCTCGGGCGAGATATTTTTACTGCCAAGCCCCTGTCGCCTTGCATTTTCCAACGCGCGGCGAGGATCGTCTTTAAGCTAGATTATAACGAGCACGTAGAAATTTGCTGCTGAGGCACACGGATATATGTATGATGAAGGTGTGGATAATATGTTGGGAGGTGGAGTTCTGGGTTGCCTTGATCGGGTATTTCAACACAAACTGGATCAAGTGTTTCGATAAGCTCGCTTAGATGATAATAAGCCATAATAACTATTCGTAGTGGTTTAACTACATATATTTCATGGCTAGACTAAGAAGTACCAATCACAAGAAACATTGTGCTGTATGAGAATGTAGGATGAATCTCGACATGCTGCTAACGTATTTTGTAGCAATGGAACAACATCCCTGTAACAATCATTAGCCCGCTTCACAAATTGATATTTCTGACAAAATCGTATCTGCTAGGTTTTTTTTAGAACCGATATTCATATGTTTTGCCATTCATGTCAAGCTATGCGGAGCAAATATTTCTTGGCGTAGTAGCCACACGACCGGAGAATTAGGCTCTCCCTCTTCAGGATGATTTCTCGAAGAGCCACGTAGAGTACCTTGAACACAATATCTGAAGAAGGAGGTGGGAGAAAAATGTGACCCGTGGTTGTGAGACACCCTGGCTTTTAATGTCTTAGACATACCCTAGAGTTGCTGATGAGGGATCGAAGGTCAAGGGAGCTGGCAACGGAGAAAAGCATGGTCCTCCCTTTGAAGTGCACATTTAACCCTTCATCTACCCTCTGATTGCGGTCTACTGCATTTACGAGCAGAATAGCGATTGCAACTATGGCACCATCATCTTGGTGACATTAACCACCACGTCTGATATGAGCGACAGACAGTCTTAAACGCCGTGTTCTTTTTTTATGATACTTGGCTATTTTATTCTCCCAGCCCACTACCGCAACCCTTCGATCACAGGAATGCTAGCAATCCATTAATATGTTTCAATCCATTGTTGCCCTAGTTTCCAAACAGCCTGTCCGTTCCCCTGCCCACTTAAATGCCAAGAATTTCCCACATTCCTAGCCATCTTCGCCCATATTATCGCATCTTCGCTCAGTCTCGTCGCTAACTTTTCTGCAACCCCTGCTTGCGCCTTTTCTTTGTTCGATTACAACAATGCTAATATGAGTCATCAACTACACAGAGTAGATTGCCGAACGGCAAGTTTTCGGCTTTCGCTCTGTATGTATATCTCGCTGCTAATATGCAATGCACTGGCCGATGTCCCGTTATACAGAGACTGGGAGGCATATCAGAATAAATCTCTGGGAATGCTTCCCGCTCAAACATTTCATTCAGCGCCTCACCTCAGAGCACCGATTTATCAAGTCAACACGCTAAACCCAGAGAAAGCCGATCCATCCCCATTTTACTTCCTCACTGGTGCTTATAGCGGATACGGCTATGGCCCCAGCATTGTGTCGTCCAAAGATCTTAGTCTCGTATGGGTAGACGAGCAGTATGGGATGGCACACTCACTACAGCCCTACATCTTCAAGGGTCAGCCAGTCTTGGCTTTGTACATGGGAGAAGAGATTCATATATACAATCAACACTACGAGAAGCTGTACATTTTTCGCACACACAGTGACCCCGAAAAATCGTTGTTCGATAACCACGAATGCTACATCACGAATGACAACACTGCTATAATGATCTATACTCAACCCGAACACACTGACCTAACCTCAATCACCGGTCCAGCAGAAGGGGAAGGGGTGAGAAATTGTTTTTTTCAGGAAATCGACCCCACCACAAACAAAGTCGTGTTCGAGTTTTCCACGCTACCTCACTTTCCCCCGAATACAACTGTATGGCCTTATAACAAGCCGGCCCCCGACGACAATGCCCGACTGTTTCTTGATTACTGCCATATGAATAGTGTTCAAAAGGTACGATTTTATCTCGGTGACTGAAATGCGTCAAGGCTAAGCGAGTTTTAGACTCCAGAAGGCGATTACCTGATCAGCTATCGACACTTCAGCTCTATTGTCCTAATCGATGGCAAGACGTCAGATATCAAATGGGTCATGGGCGGCAAGTTGAACCAATTCACGGATGTCAGCATAAATAAGACAGCTACATTTAACTACCAGCATCAAGCACGTTTCAGCGGCCCCAACCGTATCACGTTCTTCGATAACAGGTCATTAAGGAACGACTTTTGTCCGAAAGGAGATGAAAACTGTTCCCGTGGCCTAGAAATTGAATTCGACCTATCTACCATGACGATGTGGGTCATCAACGAATATTATCACCCCCAAGGTATTAGCTCCTCTTCTCGAGGTGGTGTTCAGCGACTGCCAAATGGGGGAACACTCGTTGCTTGGGGCCAAAATCCCTTATATACTGAATATGCTCCTAACGGTGACGTTGTGATGGACTTTCAGAGAGGGATTGTCTATCCCAGCGCCCATGGGCTGAAGCGCTCGCTGGCCTACCGTGCTTCAAAGGGCTTTTGGGAAGGTAAACCACATTGGGGGCCTAATATTTCTTCGCATTTTCATCATGAACATCATTCAGTTTACGTATCTTGGAATGGTGCGACTAACGTTAACAAATGGGTCCTCGTGAGTTTTCTGGTGCTACCTTTATTCTTCCCGAATTAATTCTCTCAGCTCCTCTCAAACACTACGAATGATCTTAACGGCTCTCAGCATGTTGCCCAAGAATTACCCCGCATGGGCTTCGAGACAGGCTTTTATCTCTCACCAAATTCCTCTTTCGCATTTGCCCGGGTTGCCGCACTTGATATCCATGGAAACATTATCGGCTCAACTCCAGCAGTGGATGTCCATTTCAAAACCCTCATCCCTCTAGATTACCCGATCAGCGAAGTGAAAGCAGTCGAAGTTATCTCTAACGGCGAAACGACTCACTACCATGAGGAAGTGCACCCTCCTCTAATGTACAACGACTTGCCAGAATTTAGCCTAGAGTCAGCGGCTATATATCTTGCGGGCATCATAGGTGTCAGTTGCTCAATGTAAGATCTCTTGGATAAGCCATTTGTGCTGCATATTTTCCTTTTGAACAGTGGCTAACAGTACATGGAACAGCGTACTCTTTTCTGTGACCCAAAAGGCACATCTAAAACGATGGTTGCTATCTTATAGAATCTAACCTTTGCTGAATGAGCCAAGCTTGGATTGATCTTATCCAAAGAACACGATGATATTTTTACCAATGCATAAATGCGACATTAAAAATCAAGATGATAACAATAATACGCCTCGTCACAAAACTGATGAAAAGCGTTGGGTTGGATAGGCGCCCAAGGTGACCGAGAAGCATGCCCTATTAACATAGACTAGTGTTTCATAAAGTAATACCCAAATTTTATCAAAACATAACTCGTAGAATAACGCGCTGGATATCCTTTTGAGACAGTGCGCGCTGAAATTCAATTAATGGCCCTGACCCCACGCGATACCACATCATCACGGTGTCACATAGTTTTTCCGGCCTCCAAACACCCAGAATGCGCCGGAGTAGAGGAGCATTGCAAAAAGAACAGCCGATACGTAATTCATCGTGTTAGCGGTTGTTGGAATTGTGGTCGGGAGAGAGTAAAAGACCAGTGTTACCATGGTCCAGACAATGGTGACAATGTTGGCCACCAATCCCAACCTTGGGAACCAAAACGGACCATGGTTGAACCGGCCTCTTCCATAGGCTAACAAAAGAATGACAACTATAGAATAGGACATGTACTGGAGCACAAGGCCTCCGCTGACAAGGGAGTTGAAAGCCTGGGACGAGCCCAGATAAATGCATCCCAAAACAGCGACCCAGGCACAAGACCAGACGTGAGCCATTAGGGGGATCGACATTGGAGGAGGTGCTAGTTTAGAAAGGGCATTACTGAATGGCCATCCATTGTCTCTAGCGAATGACCAAGCCATGCGTGATTGCCAGGTGTGAACGGCAGTAGTAGCTCCACAAAAGATGACAATCATGAGGCTCTCAAGCAGACAAGCAACAGCCTTGCTTCCTGTAGCATCGTAGAAAAGTTGGAGAGAAGCAACTCCAGTTTTAGTTGATATAAGTGATTCCAAGTCGGTTATACAAAACATGGTTCCGATCATGGTAGGAAGCCCCACAAACATGCCGACACCCACAGTTAGCACGAGAGCTTTGGGTATGTTCTTCTCTGGGTTGGGGACTTCTTCAGCCATGTGAGTGATAGCATCAAGACAGGAGAAGCCCCAGTTAGGCCCAACGAGTGAAGAGATGAATGCCACACCAGCAGGCCAGCCGGTGGTGTTGTCAACCTGGGCAAAGACGGCCTTAGCAGTTGCCTTGGGGTGAATTGTCGCCAGTAGAATGACGAAGATGGCAATGGTTGTGGCGAGGGAGATCCAGAGGTTGGCAAGGTTGATCTTGGGCAAGACTCTCGAGGAAAGGTTAAAGCAGAAGATGACAAGGTTGGCGACCTGGTAGCCCATAAAGATCATCCAGTGCTTGATTTCAAAATCAAGGTTGGTCAGTACCACCATGCCAAATACTATCTGCGAAATAATGAGCGTCCCTGAGGCGGCGGTGACGACGGCACCACCCCAGCTGAGGAATCCCACCAGGTACGATAGGCCTTGTCGGATGCTGGGAGGCGCTAGACGGGAGGTCCAAAAGTATTGACCGCCAGCATGCGGCATGGCGGATGACAGCTCGCCTAATGAGACGGCGACGCAAAAGGACATCAATGAGACAATCAGGAGGCCCCAAACGAAAACCATGCGACCGCCACCCCCCAAAGAAGATGAGAGTGTCGCCAAGCATGTCAGACTTGTGTTACAAATGCCGTAGCCCATCCCTATGAGACTGAGGGTACTAAAGTGCTTCCTGGGGACGGCGATGATTTCGTCAAAACTGCCATTTTGGCTGGGACGCCAGCCATCGTCATTCGCGCTTTCTGTACCGGTCTTGTCAGATTTGGCCTCCATATTTGAGACTGTGGAGGGAGGAAGACACGGTGCTGTCGCTAGTAAAACGCCAAGGGTTTTCTTAAATTTATTCAGTGGGCGTATGCAATATATCAGGTCAACGGGAGCTCTGACATGGCCAGGGGATAGATCCAAACGTCGACCAAAGACGAAATAATCGCTCGGTATGCCTCTAGATATACCACTTGAGTTATGGTGTTATGCTGACATTCCACATTGCTCGACGATCCTCGCGTGTGTCAGGGTGTCTCAAACATAAGCTCAATGGAATCACGCGTCATCGAGGCCCAACGAGCGGTCAAGCGCATGATCTTGAGTTATCACTTCAATATTTCCACCAGAACATAGCGGCATTATGATTTTTTATATAGATCAATTTTGTGGCTAATTTTCATCATTATTCGAATGAAAATTCAAAGCAACCCTACCAACATGCAAAATGGGGAAAATCCGGGGGTCAGATTGGAATTGGCGGATTCAGTCCGCCGCCAAGTGACCAATGTTCGGACACCCATTCGCCACTGTCGCACGAGTTGTAACTTGATGGCTCGATTTCGTCTTCTTATCAATAGTCATTAGCCAGTGTCAGAAATAATCGCGTTTATCAGCTACGTGTGACGTATTTGATGGAGGCTGAAGGACGAGAACAAGATACAGCGCGAACCCATGAGACACATGTCCCAGATAAGCCGAAGGAGAGCTCAAGCGAGGTGATTTTCGCGCTACGATGCATTCCAGTGAGGACAACAACAGGGAAATATTCTAACACTAGCCAATTGCCTCCAAGAACGTAATTGGGGTTGTATGGATGCCATCCCAGCTATTTCTAGTCCAGCCTCAATTGACTATATCTAGCAAGCGACTGAAAATCTATTCTCTTTCATTCTAGAAAACTTGAAGCTCACGGTCGTAGAGATTCAATTCCCCGATTATCTATTCAAGCTAGGCCTTGGACAGACATGCAAAGTCCCCTATAAATAACGAAAAGAGGAAACCAGTATGAAATCGTGCAGCAAGTTTAAGATTCTGTGACGCTGTTTTCACTGACTTGATAAGTTGCGGGCTGTTCTGTGGATAGAATCAATGGCCAGATTACAGGACTATTCATAGAACCAGATCCCGAGACCAAAGGCTCGTTGTTGATGGCACTCGAATATTCATCCAAGAAATCAACAATGTGCCAGTGACCATTTTTTCGGGCCAGCGCACTGGCGATTTTGAGTTCGGGTTGCGCCCCGTTGCTCAGAAGCAGCTTTACCATGTCCATCCTTCCATGCTCGGCTGCGCCCTCGACAGCAGTTCGGCCCTGCTCTGGGGCTGCTGCAGCATTTACGTCGGCTCCTAGATCTAGAAGCATTTTGACTAGGTGAAAATTTCCGTTGATTGCGGCACCTTGCAATGCTGTGACGCCGCCCACATTTGCTGGTGGGTCATTGACGTTTGCGCCATGCTCCAGGAGAAGCCTGATTGCGCTGAAGTTGGGTTCTCTGGCCGAAGCAGCTGCTTGCAAGGCAGTCCGACCATAACGCTCAGCAGCTGGGGCATTGATACCAGCATTGTGGTCTAAGAGCAAGGCTATGATGTTGGTTTGTAGCTGGAATTGCTGTTCGGTTGGTCTTTGTTGCTCATTGGCGGCACACGCTGCTTGCAGAGCAGTGTACCCTCGTAAAGGATGAGCTGGGGCACTGACATCGGCAGCGTGGCTTAAAAGCAGCTGAAAAGCATCAAGGTTTTTGTAATAGGCCGCAATTTGCAACGGAGTCCCAAAAAGGATCGGGTTGTCGAATTCCATAACTTGCAATATACCCTTTGGTCGAGCCTTAGCCTTTAGCACCAGTTCTAAGCAGTCGACCTGATTGTGCCTGATTAATAGCTCTAAAAGTCTGGCCGCAGTTCCATTAGGGCGATTCACTGGTGCTCCCCTGGAAATAAGTGCTTTAAATATGGTAACCATAGCACCTTTGCGGTGTGCATCAGCAGCAGCTTCCAAGACAGTGTACCCTCGTTCCTTGGCGGGCGGTGCTTTGCAATCGGCACCGGCATCAAGCAAGCAGTCAACCAACCTAAGCTTCCCGCTTTTCACAGCAGCCTGAAGGGCTGTGAGTCCACCGTCATTACTCGCTGCAAGATTGACTTTGGCCCCCCGCTCAATGAGAAACTGCACCAGAGCCAATCTTCCATCTAATGCGGCCTGTTGTAGGCAGCTAAGTCCGTTATCTCCATATCCATCAATTGGAGCCCCCGCATCGAGCAACCGACCACATGCGTAAATGCCACACTCATAGCGCACTGCGTCCACGAGCGCAAAGGAACCAACGACGTTAATATCAAATCCTGCACCAACCAGTTTCATCCAAAATCGGAAATAGTCATCATTCTTTGACCTCCAGTCCAAGAGATCATCAACGGCTGGCAGCTTTTTGCCAGACTTTTGTAGCAGATAGGCCATGTCTTCGCTCTCCGATTCCATATAGTCCTTGTCTTCAAAAGCCAGAAGAAGAGTGTCATCAGCGCATGATGCGAAATAATGACTTGCTTCCGCATCCACCCCTCGCAACAGCAATGTTTGCACGGCGCCAACGCGGTTATATCGGAGAGCGAAACACAAAACCCCTTCTAGTAGCTCCTCCTGGTCCTGGAATATGTCCCTCTGTTGTATGGCCTTCGACAAAGCACCATCGCCGCACTCCGCTGCTTCCGCTAGAAATTCTTGTAATTCCTTGACTGGATCTGATTTTCCGTTGATTGCGCTCCATAACTCCACATCGTCCTTGTAAGCCCATCGCGGAATATCTATCCCGTAAAGTTTAATCCCGTTCTCGAGTTTTTGGTTTTTCTCTATCAAAGTTCTTGCCAACTGGAAATCCCCCTTCCATATTGCTGTCTCCAGGGCATCGCGTAATGCATTCGATTTGCCATTCCCTTCTCCCACGTTGGTTAGACAGTTGAGGAGAAGCATGATCATGTCCATGTTCCCCTTACTAACAGCCATTTGAAGTGGCGTGGTCGTGGCTTTTGGATCCCCACAAGGGGCATTCCTTTCGCACATATTACCACCTTGATCTATGAGAAATTTAGCTGCGAATAGGTGGTCGGCTTGCACCGCGTCAAAAAGAAGAAGCGATGCCAGTGGCTCTGAAAATAGCCTTCTATCTGCTAATGACAACATCTTGAAGGATTCCTTAGGATGCGTCCGGAAAAGATTCACTATTCTGTGCCCGCTGCCTTGCATCTCAAGTCTCTTCGTCGGTTGCATAAGTCTCCCCATCAGTCGCACAGTATTGTGCAAAAGAAATGGCGCTCGAGATGATGCTACCTGGATAAAATCACATAATTCTACCATGAAGCCTTCATCTATGACCCATAGGAGAAAGTTAATTATTTGAATATTTCCCACTTCGTTATTAGAAATGAGGAACGTTATAAGGGAAAATATTTGAAATATTGATCGTTGATCCAGGTCTTCGTGTAAGAATATATGGTCGTTTTGTCCTGTCAGTGGAACTTTTATTAATGACTCGACTTGGGCCACAGTATCATTCAACGCTTCCAACATGGGGTTGATGTTACTTAGATAGGATGATAACCACCCATTCTCGTGTCTTGGTACCCTCTGACTAGTCGAGTAGTTTATGGACATTTCAATTTCATCAGTGGCACTGGTTCTCGCATCTTTCAAGAGGGGGAAGAGATGGCTGATTTCTAGTAGGGGTGCGTTAGCAAAAGGTCATATCTCATCATCACTGGAAATAAATACCCGGTAGGTCCCAAAATGATGAACCTATCAAAGGGCGCATGTTAGAAATTTCACGCCTCATTTTCTGAGGTCTTAATGGATATATAGTGGTTAAAGGTTGTACGGTATCGTGTGGAAGAAGACCAGCGAGTTCCTCACTTGAAAATAATTGTTGGAATTGCGAGGATGGGCTAACATGTGCAACCTGACTTGCGTCTATTAAAGCAGGTTGTGAATTGCTGTCGGCATCGAAGTCTACCAAGCCAAGGGGCGCGGCGGCGCTGGTGTCCCATTGCATAGTTTCGTCACCAACAATCGGAATATGTGGTATAATATCATCGAACACCGTGTCTTGTTGCACGGGAGTAAGATTGCCGGGTTCAGCTTCAGATATCCGTGCCACTCTAAAGTCTGGTTCCAAAGAAGGGACATCATTGGGTATTATTGTTCCAGTTATGCGAAGCTCAATGCGATGTTTGTTCACCGTGTTGATACCCAAATCTATCAAATTATGAGGGTCAGTCGATCTCACAGAGAAGATTAAAATCTCACCAATATTATGAAAGCTCCGGGTTTGGATATGCTTTTCATATCTCGAGAATGCTCTTTGTATACGTTCCTTCTCCAGTTGTCGGCCATGGAGATAGACGGCGTAATTTATCCCTGTGGCCTGCCCTTGCCGCATTTTACATATGACAGCCTTCCACTCACGCTCCTGTAAATTCTTCAATCCCCCATAATGTGCTTTAAACTGTCGTTTCCTAATCTTCCATAAGCTTCAGAATATAAGAATGGTATTATCCATACGTAAACCTCGTTCCGTGTGTTGCGTTCAGCGTGGTAAGAGCTTGGGTTGCGGTTTTGTTCTCATTGACGTAGAGTCGGATAACCTCGGACTTGTGTGCCTGCAGGTTGGAAGACATACTGATATCGTTCAATTCCAGGTAGTACGAGTGAAGTAAAATGTGCTCATCGAGGTGAGGCTAGACTCAGGGCAGATGATGTCGCATCACGAAGTTTGCAAAAAGTTGACGATGAGTCAAAATTTCGCAGTAGGAATTTGTTCCAAATGACTAACTTTGCAGCCTGATGCGTCTGCCTAATTGCCTTGCAAAGGAAAAGGCGGCCATCCGGACGCCTCACTCTATTGTACATCTGGTAATCAATCGCTCATAGGTCCACGTCACAACGCCAAAATAAGCACTCACCCATGTGGTTGACACGCGGATAATGGGCAAAGGTAAAGACAAGCCGCCGATGAGTTGATATTTAAGAATGCTTCTTCCTAATTCTCGTCACCAAGATTATTTCAGGAGTGGAATATCTCATTCAGGGTCAAGTCAAAACATTGACCAAGCTATCACAGACCAATACAAGGATGTTGTGGGGACGAATACGGCTAGCGCCACCTCAGGCCGGAGTTCGGCGCACTTTTCCCGATGAGGTGTGGGCATGTTTTCAGCAACCCCGCTTGGGACAGGCTGCGTATCAATTCTGATGTTCACAGACATGGGTTTCACGCCATCTGGGAGACGGCAGCAGTGCACGAATTGAAGCTTCCATCTATGCCTCTCCTAGCCATGAAGAAACGTCTCGGCAAAAGCGTTTGTGCCACCGTCGAAAATGGCTCTCAATCATCACCCTCGATTGACCGTGTTAAGTATGAACCAGAATCTTATTCACAGCCGTTATCATGTCGGCCGTCCACCATCAGCGCACCGTTCCAGTCAAGTAATTATAACGACCAAGTCCCTAAAATAAGCCAATCCAGTCTACCAAATAATTTTCACGTTCGGAGTAGTATCTTCAATGCTTCGTCGAGGCTGGGAGATGACGAACCAATATCATCCCTCAGCCGAAGCGTGTCGCAACTGAACCTCAGTGATGAGCCAAAGCTATGCAAAGAGCAGCAAGATCTTGTTAACCTAATTTTGAGCGGACGCAATGTCTTCTATACCGGCTCGGCAGGTTGTGGCAAGTCTACGGTCTTGAAGACTGCCGTTAAGATGCTACAACATGAGGGTAAAAATGTCCACGTTATCGCTCCCACTGGCCGAGCGGCGCTTCAGGTCGACGGCATGTCAACGTGGTCCTATATGGGCTGGACGCCTGACTATCACAAATACCCACTCAAAAAGCTCAAGAGTCAGGGATTCCGCGACATTGTCGAGCAACGTATAAAGGAGACCGAAGTACTCATCATTGATGAGATTAGTATGGTGGAAAACCATCACCTGGAGCGCATTAATGTTTGCATGAAGGCAGTTAGGTGCTGGGATTCAGCTATCAGAAGGGAAGCTGACGATGCGCCTGCCTTTGGGGGAGTCCAGGTGATTGTGACGGGTGATTTCTGTCAATTACCACCAGTCAAGCCGTTCCAGTTCTGCATGGATTGTGGACGAGAGATGATAATAAGCGAAGATGGATCCGAGTTTGACTGTCCTGAACATCATGGGCCTTTCCACGAGACCGAGAAATGGGCCTTTAAAAGCACCGCGTGGGAAGAATCACAATTCGTTCATGTACACTTGGAACAAATCCATCGTCAAAGTGATTATCATTTCATTAAAATGCTTCAAAAATGTCGACTCGGTATTCCATTCTCGCCAAGCGAGGTTACGACGCTGATGGATCACCCGTGCAACGTTGAGAAGGCCACGAGACTGCTCTGTACAAGACGCGAAGTCAGCAGGATCAACAACGAGAATTTCATGAAAATGAAGACCCCAGTACATGAGTATGGCGCTTTAGACGGCTTCGAATGCCACAACAAGGATCACTTGCAGCTTAGTCAGTATACCTCTTATAAGCCTGATGGAACCTTGCCTGCGTGCAAGGATCATCGATTAGACCCGAGTGTGGAACTGCGGGGAGGTATGCTTGTTATCCTGCAGATGAATCTTGATATAAAAGGGGGGTTGGTCAATGGAAGCCAAGGAATCATTTGTGGTTTTGAAAAGTTTAACCCCGCAGTGTTACAACGTGACAGTGGCATTCCCGACTACCCAATCATCAGTGGGGATCATAAAGAGATCAAAGAGATGCAGCTTAGAAAGTTTATGGACTCTCAAAAAGCAAGAGCAAAACAAAAGGGGTCATTGGCTGCCACAGTTTGGCCACGAGTACTTTTTCACAATGGGAGGAAATGTACAGTCTATCCTTCCTGCGTCGTCAACTCTGTTGGCGACAAGGAGCCTTACTCGTTGCTCCATCGAACTCAAATTCCACTTGTAGCAGGATGGGCTACAAGTGTTCATAAAAGTCAAGGTATGACACTAGACCGCGTCATTGTGGACTTGTCGAGGGCTTTTGAAGAAGGCCAGGTGTACGTTGCCTTGTCGAGAGCAACGAGCCTGGAAGGTCTCAAAATTGATGGTAGCCCGAGTGGACTCTCAATAGGAATAGGTGGGAATGACGATGTGCAGGAGTTTCTGCGTGATAAGTTTGGTGACAGAATATTATCGATCCAGGAACGATTGACGTCATCATAACAATGGAAACGGAAGATGTATCAACCTGAGTCAGCCTGAGAAGCATACCCTAAAGTAGGATTGTTCACCTCAGTTTCGGAAAGGGTTTGAAGTCGAGTGCCTTTAAGAAATCGATGGTTTCATGGAGAAGAAGAGGATGGAATTGCGCACTAATAGGTGGGGTTTGTTTTGATTACGATGATGTATAGACATAGATATCCTTGAGACTTGGACAGCATGACTCTGTTGTTTACAACATGGCACAAATGCAGAGGCTTCTCCCACACAATGACACTTGGTGGACCTGTCAATGACTTCTTTAGTGTGTAGGTTCAAATTAATTAGACTCATCCTTCTTCATGGATATGATGGGGGGAGAAATTAAACTGTAGCATTCGAGATCGCCAGTTGCCATTTGTTTGTTTTGGACGGCGCACCTAGCTGGCTTGATCTGCTTAGTAGATCCTTTATGGATCCGCTTAAGTGAAGTCATCAATCCCCAGCGTTAGATTTAATTCGCCGCCTCTGTTGTCGCCATGAGAGACCCCAATTATTTTTGTTTGCTTTCTTGCTAAATGCAAACTTTTCAACCCAGTGTGCGAATGTGGCGTTCCAAGCCTTGTCGCCGCCACTGGTGCGTTGCAACTTGAGACAAGAAGCGGGGACTTGACATGCCGGAAATGTGGCCAGGGTAGGAAATGGTCGCGATGCATGAGATTTTTTTATTTGTTGAAGCTAGCTCGATTGTGATTGTCTTGTGTCGCCCGCCCAGACACGGCGTAACCATGCATGATGGATGCCCAACAGCAGATAAACAGGAAAAACAGAGACACAATTAAGCAGCTGGACTGTGCTGGTGCATCTCAAGAACATGGCGGGTTGTGGGGTCTTTTTCCCTCTAGAAACGTGCTCAGACAACGTCCATGCTCGGCAGTTCACAGCCCAGGACCATGCGGCGATCCAGAAGCTGTCTGGACGCCTCCCCACAACCAGGTTGCCGTCAGAAGGTTGTGGTCGCTTAAACCTGGCACGACTGCGTGAGCAACGACGCACACGCATTGGTCAGGCCATGTTCTGTCCCCTCAGTTGTTGGTGGGGGTGGACGTCCGGGGGTCAAGAGGTTGGAGAGCCGGGTGGAGCAGCCCGCACAGTAGCCTCTGCAACCCAGCGCTTGAATCGTGGTGGCAATTGGACGTTGCGAAAGGCGCTATCAATCTCGCGTGGTGCGATGCGACAAACAAAGTCAGCCAAGAGGGGAAAATGGCAACCATGGCTTGTGGCGGGGGGGTTGAAGCCATCATCAACCCCCATTCCACGGCTCTCTCAACCCGGGCGCCAGATTGATAACTCCCATTCAAGGTTTGCAACGGTCCCAAGCCCGCGAAGCTCCAGCCGTTCTGGCCCAAAGGATAAATTCGCATCGGGCATGGGCGCTCGCAGCGTTAGCGGGAAGCATGTGCTAGGGGACTTAGGAGGGGTTCTAGCCCGCACTCATGTTTGCGGCAAGCTAAATAAATGGATGGTGGGCTGTCCCCGCGACCCTACTGACGTGTCATCCTCGCTCTTGTTCCAAGGCCCTTCCCCACAAGGCTCGTCGCTGCTCTGCTGCGTGTGTGTGTGTGTGTGATTGTGTGTGACACTCTGAGCACAGGGATTTATGTCCTTTAGATCTCCCGTCCGTTCAAGTCTCTAGCCTCACTCCCCATCGCTTGTAACGTCCGCTGCCGCAACCATGACGACGCCTACTGCCCCGATCGAGGCCGTGAGTCGCATCCCGCCGTGTTTGATGCCATTGAGAATGAGATACAGCGTCTCGTTCTTATGGCAGAGAGAGGCGCAAGTTGACTGACTGACTCCATGTGCAGGATCCCGCTCTCGGCAATGAGAGTGATTTCGACGACCAGAGGTCATTTCCCATCTAGCCAAATCCCGTCGCCGGTCCATGTGCTAACAACCGCGCAGCGAGAACGACTCCACTGCGTCCATCACCTCGAGCATCTTCGAGAAGCGCATGTTCCAGGGCCGAAGCTACGCCAACCCCAAATATGGCAGACACTGGTGTGTTGGGCCGTTGTTATTGACCCCACCATAACTCGGCTGACGCATTTCAGGGCCCCCAACGATGAGGAGCAGCTTGAGGCCCTCGACATCATGTAAATTCGCCGACTCAGAAATAAACGCGCCGATGAACTAACTATTCGAAATAGCCACCACTGGATCACATTGATGCTGGACGACAAGTTGTTTCTCGCACCTATTGGAAAGAACCCTCAGGTTGGTTGACCAGCTCATCAAGGTGGGATCCATGCTTACCTCAACACAGCACATCCTTGACATTGGAACTGGAACCGGCATCTGGGCCATGTGAGCACTTCGCACGAATCTGTCGTATTTTATAACTAACAGAAAAAAGCAACATTGCCGACGAATTCCCTTCGGCCAAGGTCATTGGAACTGACATCACTCCCACCCAGCCCAATTTCGTTCCACCCAACGTGGAATTTCAGATTGATGATGCGCAGCTCGACTGGACCTTTGAGGAGGAGTCCTTTGACTTTATTCACATCCGATACCTGCACGGCACCATCGATAACTGGGAGAAGCTGTACAGCCAGCTCTACCGCTTCCTCAAGCCCGGCGGTTGGTTCCAGCACATTGAGCCCGACTTGCTGATGGGCTCTGAGAACCCCGAAGTCAAGGTTGACGAAGACCAGTGCGTTTTTCTCTCTCGCTCTTTTACCCACATCATTTATTCTAACCCAGTGCCCAATCTTTAGCATTTTTACGAGATGGGCCGACGTCTTCCGTGAGGTCGGCGTCAAGATGGACCGAACCATGGACTTTAGCGACCGCAAGCTGGAAAAGTTTGCCAAGGACGCCGGCTTCGCCCACGTCAACTACCAGGAGCACAAGATCCCCGTCGGCCACTGGCCCAGGGACAAGAAGATGAAGGAGCTGGGCACCTTTGTCAACCTCTCCTTCAGCCAGGCGCTCGATGGCTTCGTCAAGCTGCCGCTGTGCGAGATTCTGGGATGGAGCCCCGAGAAGATGCAGGTCTTTGCTGCCGAGATGCGCTCGGCCCTCAACAGCCTCAAGACTCGTACCACCGGTCGCGTGTAAGTGCATATTATGGCTTAACGAGCTGAAGCGATTTGCTGACATTGAGGATCGTAGGTTTTCCGTCTATGGCCAAAAGCCTGGAGGACCCGCCGAGAAGGAGGACGAGGAATAAGTGGAGGAGTTTGGATGTAGTGGAACCACGACCAAGTCATGTCTTTTCATGAAGAGTGCATAGCGATGATTCCCTGGCCTTGTCCATCGAAGACGAATGCCTACACAATGCTAAAAAAACAATTATTCTGGGGTTATTGAGCTGCCTGGATGATCCTCGTGACGTGCATGGATCGCTGGAGTTGCATGAACAAGGATGGACGAAAAATGACAGCTCTGCATCACGAGACACAATGGAGCCTTTGCGGGACCTTGACATGGGTCCAGGGATCCAAGATGGGGCATTGGTTCACATTTCGCCCCAGCGTGATACAATGGCATGTCTTAATGGCTGCTATGATGAACTTGCTGGGGAGGTAATCAGATCATTCTACCCAATCAATAATATTGCGAGTGTCCCCAA
Organism: Calonectria naviculata; assembly: GCA_003031705.1. Lineage (NCBI taxonomy): Eukaryota > Fungi > Ascomycota > Sordariomycetes > Hypocreales > Nectriaceae > Calonectria > Calonectria naviculata. The sequence goes on along the minus strand of NAGG01000207.1, from coordinate 27,226 downwards.
GATGCCGTCTAACACAAGCTGCGCAATGTTGCTAGATTTATTGTCGCGATCGAGGTTGGTTTTATATTATAGGGTTGTAAAAAATACTAATAGTATTTAGTGTTCTAAATACCAATACGACACTATTTAGTTTGTATAAAAACTAACATTGTTTTTCCAGTATTAGTCTTTTTAGCATTGGTATACAACCCAGTTTTTTTTTTTGTAGTTTCTTTTTTAGTTTCGGCCCCCAGCTGTGGTAGATGGTCCTTAGATCTCATAACGGTAATCAGGAACCTTGTCTGCATCGCCGCCCATGTCAACCGGCACACCAACTTCGGGCTTTCCATAACGCCTGTCCCTCTTCCTATTCTCTCGATAGAGGATCAAACTCATACAGATGGCTGATGCTGCGGTCAAAAATGTCAAAGCGCATGAGACTGCATTTCCCATCAGGTAGTAAGGTGCATCTGAAGTGGGATAGATGTTGGAGGCTGCAACGCCAACCGCGTGGGTGACCGCGATGACCATGCCAATCCCGACGCCGGCCTTGGTGTCACCAGCAAATGTGGAAGTAATCCAAGTCAAAACGAGAGGAAAGGCCATATAGGTTCCCTGGCAATAACGGGTTAGTCAAAACTTTGACACCTACCTTCTGGGGACAGTAAATGACATATACCGTAATTGCAAGAAAGCAACAAATGTATCGAGTCGTCTCGTTCCGAAGAGTCCCAAGCAAGATGTATCCAACTCCAGAAATTATTCCACCGATCGCGATAGGAAGGCCACGCATCCGAAAGCGGTCAGAGAGTGCTGCTGTGGCTAAAAGGACGAAGTAAGCCACGCCGTAGATAGGGGCGGTCATCAGATTGGCTGTGACGGAATGATAGCCAAGATCCTTAATAATTGTCGGTAGGAAAACGGCTGCGACGGCAAGGGAGAGGGAAAGTCCGGAGTAAATAAAGATGAAGAGATACAACCGAACATCAGCAAACGCCCTGTGATTTGAGTTAGAAATGGAGGCAGCGTGTCGAGATCAAAGACTCACGCCTTGACTTGGGCCATGCTAATGCCATCGTCCTGGTTCTTGGTAAATCTGTTTCTTCGGCTGAGGATAATCTCGTGCTCCTCGTCAGTGAACCAGTGAGACTTGCCAGACTCAGGACGCCCAGGTAGAATCCACAGGGTCAAAACTCCCACAAGCATAGTGGGAAGGCCTTCGATGATGAAGAGTGCCTGCCAAGGAGCGACGGCCATTCCTTTTGCCTTTCCAATCCCGTATGATATCAGACCCGATAGGACTCCGCTCAGTGCGCTCATGCCAGCGTAGGCGGCTATTCTCAAGGAAAGCTCTGACTTCAAGTACCAAAAGCTCAGGTACAGAGCACAACCGGGAGCGAAGGAAGCCTCAAAGACCCCTAGGAAGAAGCGAACCGCTGCAAGTCCAGCTGAGTTCGTACAGGCGGCTTGCAAAGCGCTGACAGCTCCCCAACCGATTGCACAAAGACCTAGCCAGGTGGAAGGCTTAAAAACCTTGAGCATCAGGCCTCCAACAGTGCCGAATATAACGGTACCGATATAAAATGTGGCGGAAGCAAGCTGATATTGAGTGCTGCCTAGGCCAATGTCTTCCGCGAGTCCGATGTATCGAGCGTTTCCCATGTTACTCCTATTATTGTAGTGGTACACGTTAGTGACTGTCACCTCTTCTTGAATGGCTTCTGTAGAGGTTGAACGAGAAAATACCTGTCGAGATATGACAAGAGATAGAGGAGCATGATCCAGGGCAGAACTGTTCGATCGAGCTTCCGAACAAGCCGACGTTCTTTCTCAACATCAAAAGGGGGTGTGGCTGAAATTGGCGTCTTAGAGTCTTCCACATCTCTGCCCTCAAAGTGAGCGGCAGAGCCGGACTTTTCTGTAGGGTTATCCATTGAATGTACTCGTATGTGCAAATAAAGGATGTTTCTTAGAAAAGTTACTGAGGGTGGTCTGCTATAGAGACGGGCCAACTCTTCATTTTATCTATGAACCGGCCATTCTGTGGATCTATCCTCTAGTTCTTGGCGAATCTGGGGAATCTGGGGAAAGCTCGGCTTCCACTAGCCGTCTACAACGCAGCTTCACCATGGCCAGATCGGAGAATTCCCGCATGGCCTGTCGTTGAATCTATTACATTTGACATGTCATGTTGATTGTCAAGCTTCGCTGTGGCTGGCCTTAGTATATTAGGTTCATCGTACGTAGGCGTGTGGAGACGGGGGATTCCCTTCGACGGAGTTTCTCCGTCGGTGATGTCCGGAATCTGTCCGCGAGGAAAAGGTCCGCTGGTTCCAGGACTATTATTACATAACCAGCATGTCGGATACAATTTAGCAATGATAATTCCAAAATTATTCATTATCGCAAAATCAGATTCGTTTGCACAATGGCAGGGCTTTGTTGGTGCGGTGTGCCGCAAGCATTGGTGCCCCAGGTATTAACCAGCCTGCCCCCCCAGTACCGCACACTGGGCATGTCAGAGCATTCCCAAAACCAAAAAAGAGGCCGCCCCCTGGATAGTTTTCTGGAAGGGCCTGTTGTTGTCGGTAACACGCTGTTCCTAGTGGATATCCCATACGGGCGTATTTTTGGTGTCGACCTTGCGACAACAAAGTGGACTCTGGTGGCACAGTATGACGGAGAGCCAAATGGTCTCGCTTGGCACGCTGGATGGAGAAAACTCATTATTGCCGATTTTAAGCAGGGAATTCTGGCTCTAGATCCCGAAACGCGATCGATGTCGACCGTCATGGACCGGTTCAATGGAGAACGACTGAAAGGCCCAAACGACTTAATAATATCACGGGATGGCAGCATCATCTTTACAGACCAAGGAATGAGCGGGCTCCAGGACCCGAGCGGAAGAGTTTACCGAATCAATAATGACGGGAAAGTTGACATACTGCTTCGAAATTGCCCATCGCCGAATGGTTTGGTTCTGGATGTGCCGGGGACAAGTCTTTTTGTGGCCATGACGAGGGATAACAGTGTCTGGCTGGCGCCACTCTACCCAGATGGCAGTGTGCAAAGGACTGGACGATTCTGCAGCTATTATGGGGTTGGCGGGCCAGACGGCATGGCTCTCGACGAGGAGGGGAATGTGTTTGTAGCGCATTCAACGCTAGGGGCTGTGTTTGTTCATAACAAGGATGGGTCACCCAAAATAAAAATCGACACCAAAGCTGTTGGTTGTAGCACGACAAACTTGACATGGGGAGGTCCGGATATGAAGACCTTATTCATTGTCGAAAGCCAATCTGGCTCGATCCTTACCCTTGAGTGGGAGCACAAAGGAATAGTGTAAGAGGATAACTTCGGAGTTATGAAATGTGAAAGGCCATAGTTGAGACGAATTATTTTTCCCGCCATGTAATTAATAGAGTAAAACAAATAATTCCCATTTACCCTGGATCATAAGCAGGCTAAGATGGATCGAATCGAGCGGTCACTTGGTTATGAGGGGGAGATGATTATGTGGCGGTCATGGTGAGAGGAGGAGAGACGCCACATTTCCATTTTCGGCGACTCAGCTGAGATTTCATGTGATGCGGCAAAATGCGACGACAGGGCTGACAGCATCAGCTGAAAATGACAAGGGACGCGAACAATGACGATTATGTGAATTGATAAGATATTTTACTAGCAAAATCTGTGAAAATGAGCTTTTCAAATCCACTGGGAACACCATAGTCCAAATCCGGCGCGTGGGTGATGCATAACGTGACCTGGGCCTCAACCTCCGCAAGCGTCGGCGACATCTTCTCCACACCTCCGCTCCGATAGCCCAACTCATCCCCCGAGCGTACCTCGACCAGGATGCGATTGCTGCATTCCACCAGCCATGAGCTCGTCGAATTCGTCGGGGATACCATCCCCCCGTACGCGATCCTGTCGCACACCTGGGGCTCCGAGGAGGTGTCTTACGGGGACATGCTCCAGCCGGACCGCGAGCAGCTGAAGGGCTTTGCCAAGATCAGGGCCTGCTGCCAGCAGGCCGTGCGGGACGACCTCGACTGGGTCTGGATCGACACCTGCTGCATCGACAAGACGTCCAGCGCGGAGCTGTCCGAGGCAGTCAACTCCATGTACCAGTGGTATAAAAAGGCCGACGTCTGCTACGTCTACCTGTATGACGTACGGCCTCCGGACCCCTTCCTGGACCACCACCTGTTTCAGAACGCGCGCTGGTTCACCAGAGGGTGGTGCCTGCAGGAGCTGATTGCTCCACGCGAGGTCGAATTCTACGCCCAAGACTGGTCGGAATTGGGTACAAAGTGGAGCCTACAGGAGGTCATCTCGGGTGTCACCTCCATCCCGGCAGAGGTTCTGCTGCAGGACCGGCCGCTGGAGCAATACTCAGTTGCTCAGAGAATGTCATGGGCTTCAAAACGCAACACGACGAGGGAAGAGGACATGGCATATTGCCTCCTGGGCCTTTTTGACATCAACATGCCCCTCATGTATGGGGAAGGAAGAAGAGCCTTTATCAGACTCCAACAAGAGATTATGAGGCGAGAGGTGGATTACACCATCTTCCTCTGGCGAACATCCAATTTTCACGACACCACAGGCCTACTGTGCGACTCCCCTCACTGCTTCCCCATTAATGGAGTACCCATACGATCCGGCGGACTCTGCAAATACTCCGATATTGTTGCCTCGCAAGTCGTCATCAAAGATATCCTCCAGCATGCTCGACCACCCGAAGTCACGCCTCGGGGTCTTCAAATGACTGTTCACACCAAGAAACTACCCAATGGTGGCCGACTGGCCTGGATCTACCTGACACACAACCAGGGCTTAGTCTGCATTCCACTGACTCCATCAGAAGACAACGACAACAAATACTACAGAGTCGACTTGGGATGTGTCCACATTGTCAACACTGAGAGCAACCTGGAGGAATTCCGTGCGGAAGATTTGCAAATGGCAGTTTTTACCGATCTTTCCGTTCCCTCTATTCCCGTACGAGCATTGGATTTTAAGCTCTGGCTAAAATCGACGCCAGATGAGCGCCTTTCAATTCTGGACATATACCCGGAATGCCACCTACAAAAACAAAACGAGGGTTTATACGCAACTGAACTTGATCTCGCCACTTGTCCAGAATTCTTTGTCATGGTGTTTGGCGTGGAAAAGGACGGCTCGATGGTTCATCGCTTCGTGGCGGCATTCAGTTTATTTCATGGACCCTGGGCTTGCAAAATTCGCAAGTTCATCCCTGACGCGCCGCTAGATGCCATCGCAGATACAATATGGAAACTAGGTCCTCTTGAAGACGAGTCGGATCGAGCCATGTCGCTTTTGCCCACGGGCACATACGTTTCGGTGGCGTCAAAGCGGAGGACAAGGAGCAGCAAGTGCCATCTGTTTATCTCCTTGATACCAGCCAAGCCAAGTTGGCGAATTGACAACCGACAAAGAAAATGAAAATAATAAAAGTAATTTATTACGGATCTATAGAGGCTACATAATGTAAATACTAGTGCAACGCGTTGCTATTTTGATGCAAATGGGATACAGGCCTATTGGTCTGCACTCAATCGGCCTTACCTGGTGATGAATCGGGCCGGGACCCTTGCTGCTATTGCTTAAAATCCAGGAATGAAGAGATCACGGCGAGATATTCATTTCCTCTTTGCAAATTTCCCAAAAGTTTTACCACTACACTGATTGGTGCGTGTTGAGACCCCGTAGGTTTCCTCGTGGCATCCTGAGACAAGGCTTCTGAGTTTGAAGTCGATCGGCAAGTTCCAGCCAATCAGAGAAGGGCTCATGGTCTAGTGGTATGATTTTCGATCCGCATGTCCAATGCACTAATTGAAAGGTCCGGGGTTCAATCCCCCGTGGGTCCATTCTTTTTGCCTCTTTTGGATATCACGATGGCATCAATTCATGAACCCCTTGGGTTTGTCACATGACCATGGAACGGGCTTATGGTCTAGTGGTATGATTTTCGATCCGCATCTTCCAAATGCCGTAATTGAAAGGTCCGGGGTTCAATCCCCCGTGAGTCCATCCTTTTTGCTCTGCAGGCATGCTCCTAGTTACTGGTTTACCTTTTTCCCGCTTTGATCGTGAGAGCAAGCAACTGGCAGTGGTGCTCATATAAGCCTCGGTTATTTGTTTTAGGAGACAGCTTTGCGCGGCTGCTGCAAAATCAACATGTCATTTGTGTGGCCGGATCAATGTTGTGAATAATGTCAATTGTTTCAATATGTACGAAAATTAATAGTAATACGTTCTTTAAACATCTATAGCTTCAACTTCCATGAATCAAACATCTCTTATCAACTTGCTCCGAAAATCCTAAGTCATCACAACGGGCTTGATGGTGCCATCATCGTTGAAATACATGCGGTCGACGGCAATCACTCGCTGATCCCGGTCGGCCCCAATAGCTCGTCGGTGGTAGAACATGTACCACTTGCCATCGTTGTCCTTGAGAATTGAGTGGTGACCAGGAGCTTCGGCCTTGTCATCCCGGCTCAGAATGGTGCCGATGCGCTCAAATGGTCCCGTAAGCGAATCAGACATTCCGTATGCCACGCGGTAGGTGGGGTTCCAGTAGACATCCTCAGACCAGGTGAAGTAGTATTTGCCGTTGTGCTTGAACATAAAGGATCCCTCGCTGTATCCCGTGGGGGTGATGTCCTTGGTTTCAGAACCATCATCCCACTTGCTCAAGCTCTTCATGTCGTCGTTCAGTGGTGCGATGAGAGCACCAGGGTTGCCCCAGAGCAGGTACTGCTGTCCATCATCATCGAGGAACACCTGCTGGTCCATTGCTGCAATGTTGTTGGAGCTTCTTCCTTCAACAAGTGGCTTCTCAAGGATATCGGTAAAAGGTCCTCCTGGTGAGTCCGACACCGCAACACCAATACCGGCTGTGCTGGTGTTTGTGGAAGGCTCATTGGCGGTGTAGTAGAGATAGTACTTCCCATCCCGCTCGACCGTGCATGGCGCCCAGAGTGCCCTCGCGGCCCACTCAGCGCCATCCGTAGTGTAAATGGAGTGGTGTTTAGTCCATGTGGCCAGGTCCGGACTCGAGAATGCATCAAAATACGTTCCCTCGGAGCCAGACGATGTCGCATAGACCCAGTAGTTGCCATCAAACTTGACTCCGTCTGGGTCAGCATACCAGCCGTCGAAGAGGGGATTGGTCCAGCTGGAAGTTCTTGAAAGTAAGCTGCAAGCCTTTCCTTCTTTCTGTGTAGGCAGGCCCTGTACAAGTGTTGTAACAGGCTGAAGGAGCATCAAGGCCTGCAGGAAAGATGTTGTTGTGAGGGCCATTTTTAGAGTAGAACAGCAAACTGTTTATTAAGAAACGATAGATGTCTTGAATGCTTCCCGAAACACCTCAGAATTAATTCGGTGATTGGCAGTTTAAATACAAGTTCAAGGCACGCAGCCCATTATTAATAACAATAGAGCCATCGTATCATTCGCCAGGCTGTGTTGTGCTGACGTTGAAAGAACTTCTGAAATCAAGGCCCCTCCTGCAGTTGGTTGGCCAAATCAGTTTAATTAGCAGTCTTGCGTTGCATGTGTGGTAACGGTTCAGCTGAGTGTACGCGAAGCGCACAGAATTTCCGCTTTGGAATAGTGGCAGTGTGCGTCCGCACATTGGCAGGGGCAGCACATCGTGGGGGCCCCCGCAATGGCGGCCAGATTTAATAATCGCCAAGTCTCGCCAGCGCGTGGTAGAGCTGGTTATACAGCCTCCCGCTGCGGATAAGCTGACGGCGTGATTTATGCATGTCGTGGTGGTGGCGCACTACTAGAACATGTAGAGAAGATTAGCCCGACGCCAAGGCGCTTGCATGGGTCGAGCCGTGTGCCATGAATGAGGAAAGGCTTCTACGTGGTGGTGTAGTGCGAGATGTGTAGGTGACGTGGTCAGCCTGGGCTGTTGGCTGCGCACTCGGCTGTTGGCTGCCAGCATTGACTATTGACTGGCTATTTTTAATGGCCACGAGCTGGATTGTGGAGGAGCGGCAACACGGTTACTGTATGCGGGTGCCCATGCAACCCTCAGCCGTCTCCACAACTCACCAGCACTATGGGCAGGGCTGAGGCAAGCAGAAGAGGAAGCACATGACCCGGCATTTGCTGTTGGCCATTGACCCGGCTGCGACTCTCACATCCTTGAACGTGCATGCGGAGCGGCAAATCGCGATCTCGTATTTTACTATGACCCTGGTCGAATGCGTGAGAAGATGAGAATGAAAGAGAAGTTATGAAATGTAGGTGACGTGATTAGAATAAGCTAGTTTCTCTTGGTATCGCTTTATGTATGAGGGATTTATAGGTGCGAAGACCCAGAAACAAGTATCGCCGACTTTTCCTATGCAACCGTGTGATCTGAACATATAGTTGCTCCTACCTACTTAACCGACCGATTCCCCTTTGCACAATGACGCAGAGGAGAAAATCGCTCCAGATATGGCATCACACTAGCCACATGCAAAAGGTCACGTCGAAGCCAAGGCCCGTGATGTTTTTACACAAGACTTTCGCTTCGAAGCCTGGGATTCTCATCACGAGGGCTCGGACTCTAGGGTACCATCGCATCACAGAGGTCGGCTAAATGAAAACATCTGCGGACTAGGCTCACACGTGATGCAATACCGGTATTTTATACGGGTTTTTATAGTTTCGGTTTCGGCTATCCTTTTCCTGCCCGAGCATGGAAACCTTCAGTATTTTGGCTCTTTTATGCTTATTGTTGACCTTAATAGCGCTATTAAATCGCAGGGTTCTATGGAGTAGTTGCGCAAGTTACGGTGTCGCTTAGTCAGTTGCGGTATGGTTCTATGAGCACGGCGCTAGCGCAAAACTCTCTTGGCTCTTTGGGCGATTGGATTTGATCGCCTATGTCATAAAGACGTCGTGCTTATCCACCTCGTAGAAGGGATATAGTCGGGTTGCAAATCCAGAACAAATCCGGCTTCCAAACAAATTTCCATGCAACGCTATGTCCACTGACAGCGGAAAGGATCCAGAAGTAATTTCGCATCCGCTGTCTAATTGGTGATGAAACTACCTTAGTGGGGCGGTGTGGACACATGCTGGGACGTGCCACTCCGCTCAATCTCTCCCGTTCATGCCTCACGCGAGGCGGGATGGATTCATTCATTCATCTTGACATCCCACTGAAGGAAGACCTCACAACCAACTATCAATGAGACCGGGCTCCAGTCTTACACTTGATCCGGTGGAACCGAATGTAGTGAGCCCAGCATGGTGAGTACAGCATCCTCCACGGCGTAGCCCGGCTCGTCCGAACTGACAATCTGGAGTCGGCGTTATTTCGAAGGAGCCGACGCACCGGTGATGAGCTCTCCTCAGGTGAATCATCACCTCGTCGCCCACTATCCGTCAGCGTAAGAAATTCATTGTCCCGCGCTCACACCCTGGTCCGGAGTTCTACGGTCCTCAGCGATGGTCTCAAGTCCCCGAAACCGTCTCTTGGATTGTCTATTCTCCACTCACCGACTAATCCGCAAGTCGACCTGATCTTTGTCCATGGCCTGGGGGGCGACTCACGAAAGACGTGGAGCAAGTCCTCGCTCGAATCCAACTTCTGGCCACGGGAATGGCTTCCCCAAGATCCCACTTTCCAGAATGTCCGGATTCACAGTTACGGCTATGCCTCAGACTATATCAAAGGCCAGGACGATTGCCTCAACATTAATCAAATAGGAAAGTCATTTCTGGACGAGATTCGCCATTCGCCCCAGCTCAGCGACTGCAAAACCCGCATCATGCTGGTCGGCCATAGCATAGGAGGTCTTGTGATCAAGAAGGCCTGTATCCTAGCAAAGCAAGATGCCGAGGACACGGAATTTGCCAAGAGAATCGAGGCCGTCTATTTCCTTGCAACGCCGCATCGTGGTGCTGATTCCGCCAAGATGTTGAAAAATATACTCAAAGCGGCCGCATTCGAACGGGCCTCTCCCGGTGACTTGGAACGAAACTGCACTGCTATCCAAGCCATCAATGATGAGTTCCAGAGCATTTCGGAAAACATCGAACTATGGTCGTTTTATGAGACGCAGAATATGAAGCGTTCTAGTTCACTGGTTGTTGATCCCGAATCTGCAATCCTGGGTTATGGTGACGAGAAGCAAATGCCCATGAGTGCAGACCATCGTTCAATCTGTAAATTTGAATCTACGACAGACCCCAACTATACAGTTGTGCGAAATGCTCTGGCTTCAACCGTTAGAAAAATTACCAGCGAACTGTTGGACGCAAACCCGAAGGACAAACTTCTCCCAGTCAAGGAGATTAAAAAGTACTTGGGCATACTTTCGGACGAATTCGAGGACGATCTGGTTACTTTCAGAGACCTTCGCTTTGATGGAACATGCAAGTGGATCAAAGACAAGCTCGCTTACAGGGACTGGCGAGATGGCGACGCGAAAGACAGCAAAGTACTCTGGATCAAGGGACAACCAGCATCTGGAAAATCCGTCCTTGCTGCCTACGCGGTTGATCAACTCCAAGAGTCTGGAGAAGATTGCAGTTACTTCTTCTTCAAGCACGAGGACAAGGCTAAGTCTGGCGTCAGCACTTGCTTGCGAACCTTGGCGTTCCAAATGGCGCGCTCAAATGCCCAACTACACGATGCCGTTTTGGCGTTGCGCGATGACGGCGTTCAACTAGAAGGCTTAGACACAAAGTCCCTATGGAGAATGCTCTTCACAGACGGAATTTTCCGCACCAGCATGTCCCAGCATTATTGGGTTATTGATGCAGTAAACGAATCCACCAACCTCTCCGCATTTGTCAATTTTGTTCTTCCTAGAATTGACTCTTCTGTACCCCTCAAAGTGCTCTTTACGAGCAGAGATACTCCTGAGTTGGACGAAAGTATATCGGGGCTTCCAGACGGGTTGGTTTCTTCTATACCGATATCAACAGCGGATACCCAACTGGACTTTGAAGTAGTTATCCAGGACGTGATGAAGACGCTCACTTTTGTATCACCTTTTGAGCGCATGTTCATGATAGAGAAGATGGTGAGCAAGTCAGAAGGGTCCTTCCTATGGATAACTTTGGTGCTCGGAGAACTCCGAAACTGCCAGACCCAGGAAGAGGTCGAGCTTCTTCTCAAGGATGTCCCAAGCGGAATGGAACCACTCTACAAAAGAACGCTGGACGTTATTTCCGACGCCACCAGGGAAAAGGAACTCTATAAAGCCATTCTTCTGTGGGCTGCTTGTGCAACCCGACCAATGACAATCAATGAGTTACGGGGTGCTCTTGAAATCGAACTGAAGGATAAATTTCCTGATTTGGAGGAGAACATTGCTGCACTATGTGGGCAGCTGGTTGTTGTGGACAAGAGGGGGAAGATCCAGATGGTCAACGAAACTGCAAGAGAGTTTCTGCTCGGTCTCAAAGCCACGTCAGAATTCTCCATCCAAGCCAACGCAGCACATACTCGGATAGCGCGCACTTGTCTTCAATATCTTGTTGGAGAAGAAATGAAGCCGCCAGAGACCGGACCAGGAAAAATACCGACCGAACGAGCCGAGAAAGTCGACTTCGTCAACTACGCCAATACTGCATACTCCTACCATCTATCTCTGGCAGATCCCAAGTCATCAGAGTTATTCCAACTTGTCATGGAATTTTTGGAATCAAACATCCTGAGTTCGATCGAACTGGTGGCCGCAAGTCAAGACCTTCGCCAATTAGTTCGAGTCTCAAAACACCTAGAGTCCTACGTGGAAGCTTGCGCTGTGGAGTATCCGCCATTTGATCTCAAGATACAGTCGCTAAGTCAGTGGGTGATTGACTTGGCTCGAATTGCTACGAAGTTTGGAAATGCCTTGATAGTGTCACCGTCCGCCATCTACTCACTCATACCTCCCCTCTGTCCCACCCAATCCATGGTTCATACCGCCAGCAACCAAACCCAGAAGTTGACGGTCCTTGGAAATCCCAGTCCACAGTGGGACGATATGCTTTCATCCATCGACTTCGGTGATCTTGAAACAAGCGCCATTTGCTACGGAGACGGTGTCCTCGCCATTGGTCTCAAAACCGGAGTAGTTGCGCTATACGACACAACATCGTATCAAGAAAGCAAGCTCTTTGGCCACGGAGAACCTGTCGAGTTTATCAAATTCACAAACAACACTAGTCAAATGGTGACCTGCGGAATGGAATCGACAAAGGTCTGGGACGTCAAGACCCGCAAGATTTTGCATCAAATGAACAGCCCACCAGGTCCACTCGATGTGGTATTCGACGGCAACTACCTTTTAGTTGCAAGCCAGGACAACTATATCAAGCGATGGATTTTGGAGAAAGATGTCTTGGAGTCAGAAAGCCCATGGAAATATCCATCGGGGCCAGATGAAACCCCTAAAGGCTCGCCAACGGCGCTTGCCATATCCGTGGGCCATAGGATGTTTGCTGTTGCATACCCCGACAAACCTGTGGAACTATGGGATTTGAAGGGCAACACATATATTGGTAGCTGTGGCAAGAAGCTCCCCACAGGAGAGACTAGTACTAAACCAGTCGCTGCCCTTGCATTTAACCAGAACCCAACTCTCCGCTTGCTCGCCGTGTCATACCTGGATGGAGATCTTGTTTTGGTGGACCCAAGAGAGGATCGCCAGCTTGCCTCTGCTCGTACCAGCTGCCACACCTTGACTTCAAGTCCAGATGGCCGCCTCCTCGCTGGTGCGACTGCTAACGGGGTGATTCAAATTTACAAGTTTGACAGCTTGACACTTCTTTATAGCGTCAAGTCACCCGGTTCTAGTGTCCATAAACTCGGATTCAGCAGAGACGGCTTCAGATTCGCGGACATCAGAGGCTCTGAATGCATGATCTGGGAGGCAACTACCCTCTTAAGCACGGAAAGCGACGACAACAGTGACACCCTTCCACCTCCTGCAGCGCATGCCGTGTCTCCGGATGCACCGCCAACGATCACTGCTGTTGCTTTGCATGATACAGCTCCTGTCATCTTCTGCGCAAGAGATGATGGAGCTGTTCTCGCTTACTGCGCCACATCTGCGGCAAATCTTGGTGTGCTTTACACTCACAAGGCCCCCATTCGTTTCTTGAAATGGTGCCCGAAGATGGGGGCCACCATGAGTTTTGACGACGAAAACAGAATCTTCTTCTTCAAGATTGAAGAGTCTGAGGAAAAAGGCTGGTCAGCAGATCCAGACCCCATTTTCCAGTCTCAGCTTGACTCCGATATGGCCGTTACCGACGTCATCATTGAAGAGGCGGAAGGTAAATATTTGGTGTCGACTCGACAATCGGACCATTTATCGTACATGATCACCTTCGAGGAGACACGAAGCGCGGTACGAAGCTACGAATCTGAGTGGCCTAAGCGCAAATGGGCCACTCATCCAATGTCTACGAAGCAACTGATTAGCGTTGACAATATCAATGTGTGCGTTTACGACTGGGAATACTGGTCAAACCAATGCTCTTTTAGTTTGCCCTTTATCGACGAGATGCAACAGCTCAAGAGCTTGAACTTTTACATGCTGGATGGGAAGCCGAAAATGCTGCTCGAATTTTCGGAGCGTGAAAGCTCATTGAGGACAACGGATGTGATGCTTTTCGATACAACCTGTTTTATTAACAGGCTTGATAATAGGGGGGCTGCTGCTTACCGTAAGCAAGAGAGCGATGAAGCTCCAAGGACTCAAATCTTTTCTCTCCTCCGTTCCCAGACTGCGGAGCTTGCCAAAGTCATGTCCCATCTCATTGGCATCAGGGACACGGGGGAGCTTGTTTTCATAGATCACTCATCCTGGATATGCTCGGTTAACCTGGAAGCCAGCGCGGCCAACAGCGCTTCGAGGCCGGGTTCCGGGACTATCGAGTATTCTAGACACTGCTTCATTCCTTATGACTGGTTCGCGGGAAGGAGAGATGTCGTTTGCACTATATCGAAAACGGATTTAATTTTTGCTCGGGGCGGCGATCTTGCGATAATCAAAGATTACTTGGAGTATGCAGAGAAGGTTTGTCTTTGATTAGGAGCAAGGGAATAGATAGAAATGATATACGACCCAATAAAATATCAATCAAATGAGATTTAGGCTCTCACTGAGTTTATGAAGGAACAATTTTGGTAGTCATGAAGAGACATCATTCATTAAAAGAGTGTTACTTAGATTTCCTGTACCTTCAACCATCTGGGAATACGATCAGGTTTCCATGAAGTTTCAACATCATTATTTGGCGTTCTCCTTGATATAAGCCGCAATGTTGGGTCGTGCCTCGAATGCCTCTCTGAACTTTTGAACTGCGGGGGGGAGAGTGGCCTATTGAGAATGAGCATGTAATCACCAGTGAGCCATTAGTTATTTTTACTTACAGGCAGAGTTCCAATTCTCTCGTCATTGTCGATGGACTGGTAAACGGCGAAGTCGGCATAGGTGATCTTGTCACCGAGAAGATAGGGACCGCCCTTGTCAGAGTAATACTGGGCGATGGTCTCGTAGTACTGCGGGGCGATCTTGTTCTTGTACTCATCGGTCTTGCCGCCCAATTGGCTGACCCACTGGGCCTGTGTTGATTGTGTTAGAGCGTCGTTTTGGCTTAGCTGGATGGCGAATCTTACTCTCCAGTCGATGTAAATGTCGGAGACGGTGTCAACAATGAACTTGTCGTAGTTGGTTTCTCCGTCATAGCTGCCAAGCTCTCTGGCAAGGTATCGCAGGGTAGGAATGTGCTGATAGAGGGTCAGACAGATGTTGCATCAAAACACTCGGTCTAGTGCTGACCTGTGTCAAAACATGACCCTTGTACTCGAGGGCAGGAAGTTTGCCAGTTCGGCCTACGCCTTGGCTGATCAACTTTTCGCTTGTGGCAGCTTTCGTCTCATCGTAAGGATAGCGCTTTTCTTCGACCTGAATACCTGCATCCTTGAGAAAGAGGCTTTCGGAGAATTAATGTCAGTGAGATCTGGTGCGGGGCATTCTCATGTTCTGTTCGGGGAGTTAAGATGATGCATACTACAATACCTCTCCACGGCCAAGTCTGCCGAGGCTCCAGTAGTGGTAGACGGGGGTAGGAGACATTTTCAGAGTGGGTTTTCTGCGATAGATGTGTTGTCGTGATGGATTGGCGTGAATGTTTAGATTGACGATGGCGGAGTGGAGGTGCTGCGCTATATTTATAGAAGCTTCACTAGAATGTCTCGCCAAGGGCGCAAGCCAATTATGGGACGAAATGATGACAAACTACGACGCTCATTACAAAGCAAAACACCGAGGCGTCCAATCGGTGTTTGAAGGTGGAAATGATTCCACATTCCCATAAGATTTTCATCTCACGGCATCAATCGCAGCCCACGCGTCTCCGCGGCTGCTGTCTTGAAATTCGGTGGCTTCTGACGATAGCTTACACGGGGACACGCCAGATGTGCCTTTCACGAGAAAATACATGGCTGATGGTTGCAACCAAGTCGACACCTGGCATTTTGCTACTGATTACCGCACGTAGACACGAGAAAGCTCCTCCAACCGGCGCATTTAGAGGTAGTATTCGCCGAAGGTACCGCAATGATCAGCACCAACCAAACGTCAAGCCAAGTCAGCTGCAGGCATGATGTAACCTGCAACCCCTCACTTGCAACCCCCGCACCCAAGATGCGACATTCAAAAAGTGAAGAATTTGGGAGCTCTTCACACATTGCCTGGCAATTGAGTTCAAATGGTTCTTCTGCCAAGGCTGAAATGGACAATTGGCAGATATCGTGCCATGTATTCTGCAACAATTGCCAAAAATAGCCATGCATCCAGCTCTTTTTGTCTATACGTGTTTATTTCGGGACTAAACTGCCCTCCGTGACCCCGCGAAGACCCCGCGAACCTTGATGGGAGCTTACCAGCACGACATCCGAGTGTTAGGCTCAACAGCTTCTCCAGAAAGAGCTCCTCTACAGAATCGTCACGTCAGTTGTCGCCTCTTCAATGTAGCTTGCAGTAATTCTTGTAATGCTCGTTCATCTCCTTCCTCTGTCTCCTTGCTCCGATTTAACACTGGTTTCGTTTCATATTGACTCGAGTTTTCGCGTTCATGCTCTTCAGCGTCGCGGTTTGGGCCAGTTCTACCAAAGTAGAGGTCGCCGGTTCTAGTATCCGCAGCGATCCATGAACCGTGATCGAATACAATATAACGAAGAATAAACAAATGGGATGACTGATGGACCCCAAGTCCGCTTTCAAACCCAACAGGTTCCTCCCAATCATGAACATGGAATTGAAAATCGACTAGGTTGGGAAGCTTTGTACGGATTCTGCCAAAAACCGTCTCCCACGTCCCCGGGAAATAGTAGGCGACGCTGGCGCTGTCTTCGAACCCGAGAGTTTCAGGATGTAGCCTTTCCCAGTCATGCATTGCTATATTCCACTCTTTAATCTTGTTGGATTCTATACCGATGTAAGATGCAATAAGGCAGTGATCCAGATGGAGAGTCTTTAATGTAGTCTGAGAAAGAACCCAGTCAAAGTGGTCATGATGCGAGATTGTAAAAGCTCCCAACCTCAGCGACTTAAGCCGTGGAAAGACCAGGCCGCGACCGTCAAAGGTGCCCGGCAGAGTACCCCAACATTGGCCAAAGTAAAGAGACAAAGACGTGAGCTGATCAGCCATAGGGAGGAGCCAGCATTCGCGGAGGTGAGGTTCGAAGTGTACTCGCTCGATCAAGCACATGTCGCTTGTACCATATTCATTTCTGCCGTATTCATTTTCTTCTTCCACGACCTTTAGGTGAAACTCCACAAGGTCCCGAGTGACAGATTTGAAGACATCTGATGCTGAAAATTGACGCAGAGGAAGGTTTTGCAGATTGTTGAGAGTAAGACGGTGGATCTTGCTGTTAGAAAGGTCAGCAGCACGGTCATTGATCGCATTGAAAACAGCTCTCAGTACAAGTTCTCGCGCTGTGGTGTATTCTGGATATTCGTCATTGACCGTGTCCTGGCCGCTCTCAGACCCTCGACATTCTAGGGCAAAGAAGAGGTCAATTTGCTGAATGCCAGCTAGTCCGTTGATGCGCGAAATTGCGTCCACAAACTCTGGGTATTCACCACCGACTTGCCCAGCTGTCGCTGAGCCAAAGTATCCCCTAACTTCAAAGGGAATTCCGTAAATGACAATACGGCGAGCAGCGGATTTGACGGCCTCAAAACTCAACATCTGATCCCATTTCGCGAGGCCGGCCTGAGTGGGAGTTAGAGTGATGTTGTAGAATGCATGCTTGGTGGCCCATGTATTCCATTTACGACAGACAAGCCGCGAGTTCAGAAGAGGTGTTTCCGTCCCTGGTCTGACCCAGCCCTGAACATCCCCAGGACGATAGAGGAACCCAAGAATGTGACCTAAGAGTTCACTTGGAAAATCTAGAGATTTCATGACTACAAATGGGTGAATGTGGTCGAGGTTCAGCTGAGTGGAGTTATGGCTAAATAGCTTAATCTAGCGTTCCCGTCATTGGGTGCAACCCCCAGCCAACAGGCTGCAGTCAACGAAACACGCCACTTGCTCAGCCGGTGCTTACGTGATGAGGATATTGAGGCATTGGAGCTCAAGTTCGTTGCAGGTGCTAAGATTGCAGTGAAAATTCTCTAAATTCTCTAAATTCTCCAAAACTCTAAAAAATGACCCACACTCGTTGGCCATGACAAAAAGAAAACATCGACATATTGTTGCATCTCTTGTAGCTTGTTACTCTAGCTATCGAAGAAAAAGTCTAGCCGCTTGTTTCCTAGATCACGACTCTGTTCCAAATAACGGACCTTTTCTTCACTGCTCATTTTATTCCATCGATCACGCTTATACTTGTTGCGAAGAGTGTAGTAAACCTTGGCAAATGCATAGGCCGCAATAGTTCCCACTGTGATTGCAATGAGGTCCTTGTTACCGCGATGATAATGAGGCTTGTCATCATTCCTGTAGATGTTTGAAGACGCGATTCCCGATAATTGGATTGTAATGTTGTACAGTGCCGCACTAACTGCCCGTGTTCGAACGGCATTCGACAAACGCGAGCACCAACCGACCTGGGCAGCATGCACTGAAGGCTGACCGAGGATCATAAAAGTCAAGGCATATTGGCCCCACGGCGACAAGTTTTGTACTGAAGTGTACTCAATGATCAAAAGCGGCAATACCCAGACCTGAGCAAGCAGACCAATGATTGCAATTTGATGGACTCTTTCTGTCAGGTATGTTACCCATAGCATGTTTAGTGCTGCGAATACTGTGGCTGGGATAGCCAGAAGCGTTGTGTTGAACGTGCTGAATCCCAATGCTTTCAGCGACAGGGTTAGATATGTCTTGGGAGGTGCAGTTGGAATTTCAAAGAGGATGCCAATGACATAGATTGGCCACAGGTCGTAGTCCTTCAGGCTTCTCCAAAGCATTGGCAGGGTAATGGACTCTCTGTTGTGCATGTCGCTCTTGGAGGGGTCATCGCGGAGCACGCGGTTGACGATGATCTTTTCTTCTCGCTCAGTGTAATAACCTTGGGGATTCCACCATGTTTTCGTCTGTGTCGGTCCAGGAACCAGGAAAAGGAAGCTCAAGGCGCCGATGATAAGACTGATGATTGCTTCAAGTAGAAAAAGCCATCGCCATCCCTCTTTTCCGCCCACACCACGCATGTGCAAGATACCGTACGCCATGAATGATGCGACAACGCCAGACATGGAATCGACAAACCAAAATAGCGCCAGTCGAATCGGCATCTCGGTTTTCTTGTAAAAGTAGGACAAATACAGAATCGCGTCCGGGATGAATCCTCCCATGAACAGGCCAATAAAAAAGCGACAGGCAAAGAAGCCCGCTCGGTTATGCATGAAGAATTGACCTCCGGATGCCAAGCTCCAGAAGATGATCTGGACAGGGATCCAGCGATCGGGGCCAAGACGCTTGCCAATCATCTGAGATGGAATCTCGGCAATCAAGAAACCGACGCGGTACATGTTTTGGGCATTGTTATAATCATTGGTGTTGATGTTGAGATCATCGAGCAAATTGTCGGCGGCTGCATTGCTCAAATTGCCTCTGTCAATGTTGAGGCCAAAGAACATGACAAGGATCCATACAAATATTCTCAGGTCAGTCTTACGCCGCACAGCTTGTTCCTCGCGATGTGTCCATCGCTCAGATGCATCAAAGCGATTTATGTTCTCGTAGTCAGAAGGAGGTTGATAGAACTGCGCCAGATTTGGGTCGTCAAAGACACTCCGTTCAGTGGCGACGGCGTCGAGGTCATGTGGTGATCTCCGGCGGGTGAGTGCGGCCCAAAAACCTACATTCTGGGTAGTGTCTTCAGGCTCGGCAAGATCGTCTGTAGACTTTTTTGATACCACGTTATCAAGAGACAGGTCCTTCTCATCGATGGCCGAGCCTCTACTAGAGACATTGATTGGATCGGCCATGCTGGCTGTGTAAGTAACCTGCAGCTTAGAACCAGTGCCAGTTTTGATGCGAAATCGAGGCCACGAAACGCAAAAGATTAAACGACCCAAGTTCAGCGACACCGCAATTAATTTACAGCATATTTGGATACTAGGATCATATTCGGTGATCCGACTTTCCAGCAAGAATGGAGCAAATTTTTGTACGTGCGACTAGGTTACGATGATGCGATGCGACGGGGACAGCTTTGCGATTAGAGTATTGACGCTTTGGTAGCAGGGAATGCTGATCAAAGGATCGCAGCAGGTCAATCCTATTGCATGTTGGCTGCAGTTATCTATGCTCCACCTCACCAAGTCGGCAATTCGGCAGCCTATACCATGTCTCTTGAACCTTCAAATTGGGCCAGAGTCTCGGGCCAATGTGGGGTCTGTCACCAAGATTCAAAGATTGCTGCGTATCGGGTGGTGATACCCCGAGGTTGAGTTTACGCCATTTCGGATCCAAATGAGGACATGGTGGGTTCTCGGTCGCCCACCCATGCCGGGCCAGGGTCTGAAAGGATGTCAAAAGCGGTATAGGCGCATCTTGGATAAAACCACCATCCTCTACGAGGGACGTAAGGTTGATAATGTCACTACCATGCAACAGTTACAAATGAGACAGCATTCAATGTATTATAATATATGCCTGTAATTGATACAGTTCTGAGTATGAGCCGATCTCTTCCACCTTCCACCCCAGGCATAATGGGTGCAAAATTGTTTCCACTTTCCCTAGACCATCTCATAGCCCTCTCTTTCCCTATTTTCTGTAACTAGGGGCTTATTCTCCGGTTCTTTGCGTCTTTTGCACATTCCTATAATGTCTAAAGGATCCAAAAATGCGAGGATGAATGGCCGAGAGTCTTGCCACCCGGATCCCTTCACTTCTGTTACACCATCCTCAGCCAGATGTACTTGAGAATCGGCAGGGAGACATCTATGCGGATGTAGCATGTTCCAGAGGCCCAAGTTTATCAGCATCAGTGTCGCTTCGAAGACAAGAAAATACCACTCATGGCGGATGACAGGGGATACGTGAGAAAAATCCTCCATCTTGTGCCAGTCAACGCCGTTAGCACCAAAGTACTCCACGGCACGATACACCGTTCGCACCAGAATCATCACGGCACTGGCGTACAACGTGACAAGAGGTTGTCTAATTTTCTTCAAGGACCCGAGGCCAGCCCTGGCACATTCCCAATGAAAAAAGCCGCAAAGGAAAAGAAAGCATGCAATCACGATTAGCTGGAGTACTAGAGATGCCTTCATGAGGACTTGACCCGCTTGAAGATTGTGCCCCTTTGGGTTAGCAGTGAACGAAGCACCCAGGCCGTTCAAAAGCTCCACAATGACAGAGATGAATCCAAATGTGGCGAGAACCCTTTCCGGGTTTATTGGAGAAAGGTGAGGCACATAGCTCAGGACGCGGCCAAGAATATGGTAGTTGGCAAGCTCGACAAGAGGCCTAGGTGTAAACATTATTAGTATATCCTGCTTCGATTGGGTACAATTTATAGAGTACTTACGGGCTCGCCGCAATGAGACAAACGCTAACAACGTATGGAACAAGATCGTCATAATTTCCAAAGGCTCCGTATATTCGTAGTGCATATCCGACGGTAAACAGGAAACCGCAAATAAGAAAGATGCCGGTGACCTTGAAGTACTTGTAACGACTAAGCCATAAAATGAGCGATCAGAATAACGTATGGATGGGGAATATTGCGTACTGGCATTGCCAGGCGTGAATTAGAGTTGACACAAAATAGCCGATAAAGAAGAAGATGGCGGCACCCTTGTCAGGCGCGTAAAACCACAAGCTACCGTCGACTGTATGCGTCAATAGTCAGTCAAATTAAATCAGAGTTCCTCAGAGACTATAGGTGAATCTACCGTAGCCACTACTAGTCATTATTCTGGTTAGTGGCGATTGAAAAAGGAAAAGAAGTGGAAAATGAGAAAGATTCAAAGATCCAATTCCCAGCTGGTGTGTGTATGCCTGTCAAGAGTTTATTATTTGTACTGAGTACAGTCACCCTTGTCTTAAAAAGTTTTATCCCTAAAATACTGGATTGTTCTGTCTCTTAAGCAAAAAGACAACCACGATCGCGCTTTGGGCCTCTTATACATTCTCTTAGACCAGAATCGCTCCTGAATTTGCCAGAAGGTGGCGTCGGCCTTGGAGTGCCAAGAGCCAATTTTAGCTTTATGAAGCTAAAGGATTTACAAAAATAAGCGTACTGATGGCGACCATTCCCCATTGGCATGTTTCTTATCCAAATATTTAATTGTTGTCGTGGCGGCGAGGCACAATCAGTGAACCGGCCCACCCACTAGCGTGGTTACAGTGGAAGCGCCCCGGGGCCTCGGCCGCCGGAATTGAAGTGTCATCATTTAGCAGGGGATTTGACGGGCTGATACTAGAAGGTGGTGGTGAATATTAGCTGCCCGGGTTAATCCCGACGGCGGCCGAGGACCCGGCGCCTACAACTAGTTCGCTAAATCGTATCATATGTTGTGGCGTTTGCTAGAACCCTGGAAATAAACCAAATTGCCGACCCCCAAGCAGGACTGGCTGTGCAACCCCCCATATCCACTGCCATCACGTACCCATCCCTAACCAATAGACATTCTACAACTTCAAAGGATTTGTTGAGAGGCCCCAAAAGTAAGTAGATAAAGGCACTTTTTCGCTATAAACTCGAATTATCGCTATAAATTATGATGCCACAGAAAATAACAAGTTTCAGATTTCGCAAGCCCCTTTCCCATCCAGTCCATTGGAGCTATCATTCATGTAAGCAGCGTCAGCCCCAACATTAAGACAAATGTTATTTCCATGCATCGAATGAGAGCCACACGCCCCTTTCTTCCTACACATTAATTCCCATCTCCAGCTTTCCTTCGACAGCAAACAGAACTATCAAGCACAAGCTGAGTGAGCCCATGGCTCCGCATAGCCAACCTTTTGGACCGTAAGCCCCGCGTTTCCTGCATCTTTCATGCCAGCTTCGAGCTGTCGCTGGTACGATATACGTCGGAGTCGCTCAGCTTCGGCGGGAGTGAGGCGCAAGTATAGCTCTACTGCGATGCAGTGCAGGGCAATAGCCAGCCATGCGGCCATGCCAAAAGAGACATCGAGAGCGGCTGCGTTCTGATCCAGTTGGTCTGATCGCATGTCCGCCAGTACAAGAACATGCTGGTCGAGCTTTTGACCCGAATAAAAGGCTTTGCAATCGGGATAGAGAGATTCAACCCGTGTCTGATTTCCGGCGAAAATAGAGTCAATAACGCCGCATGCCCTAGCCATGTAATAATTTCCCGAGCTAGATACGATCGCAGAGCTAATCGCGGTGATGATCCGCATTGTAACGACAAATCCAGCCTGGGAAATACCATTGTTAGCTTCCCACTTGCAGGAATTCAAAATGCCAGGAGTGGTCTTACCATGACCCAGCCTCGTAGCATCCAAGCACGATGTTGCTCAATCTGAAGCTTTTTAATGTTGTAAATGGCCAATGACAAACAAATCAGGAACAGTATGCCGGAAAGACCCATTGCAACCTGAGTGTCTAAAGCACCACCTAGAGAGTGGCGCATGATGAAGAATACGCCAATGGTAGCAACAACAGAGAGCAAAATGATGACGTAGCCATTGATGCGGTGAAACAGTATAGCCTTGTGTCGGATAACTGGGACAAATTGAAAGAAGACGAGAAAGGCCGCAGGGAGGATTCCGCCGAGATGCATAATGATGCCAGCCTTTCGCAGCTTGTTCCGGAAGAAGTAGCATTCGCCAGGCACAGCTCCGGCCAGATTCTCGTCCTCGAGGCAAAAGACGCCCCCAAAGTTGATGAAGCTGAATCGAGCGCAGGCAAAGCCTAATAAACCACCGCCGAACACGATCCAAAGCGCGAAATTGTAGCCTTTTGAGAACCCGACGGCATTGTGTAGCTTTCGCAGGTAGCGGACAACCCCTTTGGGCTCTTCTTTCGAGGATGTGGTAGACATGGCTAGTAATGCTGAATCTGAGATATTGGGGTGGTCTTTGGTTGCTTGATGGAGAAGGGATTGTCGTTCCATGTGACAACCTTTATACAAACAGGCGCATGCAGCTCTACTCGATCCCCTTCTCATAATTCAGGCCTTGAGCAACCTCGTGGCCGTAAGCGGCCCAACTCACGACATTGCAAAACCCACATCGCGTTCTATGATTGAAACTAAGGTTAACTGATTGGTTGCAATTAGACTAATCAGTGTGCATGGTCAACGATGGGTTGCGTATCTGGTGGTGGCTGGGATCGTGGTGCTAGAATGTCCCAAACAGCCAAGCTGAACTTGAAGCGATCACGGACGCGACAAAACAGCAAATTCGGGAGCCTAGTTGCATGAATTAGCGGCAGGGCAGACGCCGTGTCTGACCCGTGTCGCTTTTCTCGGATTGCCAGAGGCTTAGACTTGCGTGGACATCACTTCCAATCAACTGAGGAGAAGAGGCCAATGAAAATGCCGTCTCAAAAGCCATTTGGCAGGGAGCAGCGCCAACGCTAACAGTGCATTCAGCGCGTCGTCACCAGGGCGTTCACTCTGTGGCACTGCCCCAGTTCATCTCGCAATACTCGGGATTCAGGTCTCTTGATTGGGCAACATTATCATTGCCGAAGCGCTAATACGTAAATGGCAATGCGGGCCTGCACAGCCAATCGATATCCGGGATAAATAGATTATCCGAACCTTTTCCGTCGATTAGGTAATGGCTCACTCACGTTTGGGAGTGTTTCGCTTGAAGATGTTATTACAAGTTGGACAGCCAGCTGAGGGATGCACCTTTTCCATCAAGAGATTCCAAACATCAATTTCTATTCTACGGTTATTATATCATTATAGAATTCTACTCATAAGTATTAGGGTCTTTCTCAACATGTTTCGATAGCTCCCCGCCACCAACCCAACTCAATCTCTGAAACCAAAGTCCTACCCTAAAGAAAAACGCCGTGACCACATTAGTGAACACGCCGGTGACTCAACTTTTTTGGTCTGTTCGAGTTTTTATATCGTCCACTGTTCTCTCTGTCGCACTCATTGGCAAATTTCTTCCAAAATTTTAATTCATATACAAATTAAAAATGAAAAACAAACCTTTCGCTCTGGAGAACACATCTTTAAATGTCATCCGTGACCTACCCTCCGGCGTCTATCTCGTTCACGCTACCAACTGCCTTGCGGAATGGGGAGCTGGAATTGCGGCTGAACTTGCCCGAGTATTTCCCGAAGCGTGCAAGGAGTACAAGAAGTTTTGTAACGACGCGAAACCAAGTCCATCGACACGATGGCCACCAAGGTCTCTGACTGGGCAATGCCTTATCATTCCTCCACAAGCAGCCAATGTGGCTGCCGGAGCGCCGAGCATCAACATCGTATGTCTCTTTACGAGCTACGGTTATGGGAGGCCGAATGATCGATCCCAAAAGCCGGGAAAAGACAAAAGGTCGGACATTTTGGCTCAAACTAGAAACAGCCTCGGAGAGTTTAGGTCGCGACTTGATGGATTGACAGGTCAAGGTGGTGGGGCTGAAGTAATTATTTACTCCCCGAGATTCAATTCTGGTGCATTTAAGGTCTCTTGGGAGGAGACCCAAAACCTGATTGAAGAGAGCCTGGCTGGTTGGGGAGGTAGATGGTTCGTCATGGATCCGCCATCCTCCTAATATAATGGCGGCATGCTTTATGATTTAATTGACAAACGTCATTGGTATGGGGTCCTTTAATGAATATGAACGGATGTATGGAAGGGAATTAGAGGGCACTTGTTCCTGTCCAAGAAATGGAGATGGCAATGTATTCGGATTCCACTAGTTGAGAGGCGTAAGCAGGCCAATGCTTCTGTATGTATCATGGAAATTGCCGCATGGAATAAAGCGATGAAGTAGATTAAAACAATAATAACAAAAAGTCCGCCACGGACTGTCTCCGAACTCGGGGCCGCCAATTGTAGCACGCCCTATTTGTACGCCCTACTTGAGCGCCCTGGCAATCAGCGCCGAGCATCGCTAGCTAAAGGCGCGGAAACTTTAGATTTGTAGGGGCTGAACCCATTTTTTCTTCCCCAAAGGCCTTCCTTATTCGCTGTTGTCGAATTGACTACAGTTAAAGCTACTTGACTACAAACTTAACTGCTATGCCGACCATTCCGAACATATGACATACAGGAGGCCTGCCAAGTTTATTGAAAAGGCATCTCAGAAACCTCAGCTTCATTGCCACACTGATGAAAGTAGCCATGTGATACCTCAAATTGCACACCGTGGAGTCGTTCGGGTTAGTCCCTGATGCACCTGTTGGTGTTGATAGTAATACGAAAGGGAGTTGCACAAGTCAACAATCTCCAGAATATGACAATATTTACGTGTCCAAAAGCACAGATTTGAAGCTAGCTATTCGGTGATTGAGGGTGAATGCAGAACTCAACTGGGTGGGTTTATTATCCTTTAACATCGTGTCGTTAAGCCAGTGTAGTGATTCTAAATAAAGCAACATAGCTAATTCTGCAACAAGGACAGAATTCACATCCATGCCGGACATAAGATATAGTGTGCGCAAACTCCGCATCAGAACTCCGCGACGCCGCGCTCCGCACTTCAGTATAAATCGTCCGCACTGTCCACATGCTGTGTGCAGCATCTCTAGCTTGGAGTCTCCTGAGATTGCATCTAAAAAGTCCACAAGACCTCTTCTATCACCCTGAAAAATCCTTTTCCTGTCCAATCTTTGAGAACCATGGCTCTTAATATCCTAGTGACAGGTGCTGCTGGATACATGTGTGTCCTGCATTTGGAGGCTCTCTACACCCTAGCTGACCCTAAGATACAGTGGCGGGACTATTGTGAGTCAACTATTACGGACCAAAGGCGCTGCCAACGTCTTCACTCTGGTCAGGACCGACGACCAGCAGCGGCGACTGTCGAATTTAGGCATCGAGGTGCTGCGTTTTAGCCTTTCCGATAAAGAGGCCGCGACTAAGGCAGTTTTGGATAAAGACAGCAAGTGATGACTGCAGGTACATGCAATCCAGAATCTAACACTCTTAGTCAATATCGTCGTTCACGCAGCAAGTTCTGTGGACCAATCTCTTGCGTTTACTTTAATCTCTGCCTTGAGCAACAGGATCCAGCAAACTGGGAAACAGTCTTATTTTATTCATGTATGCCAATAACTCACAATATTCAAATCTCTGACTTATAAATTATCACCCAGACGTCTGGAGCGAGCTCCTACGCCGACAAAACTGGCTGGACTCATGGTCCTGTCAAGGATACTGAAGACGTGCTATCCCTAATTAAGCAGATTCCCACATCTTATCCCCTCAGACAGGTACTATTAAGATGCCCTGGAAATTTTGGCCATGTTTGAAAATAGTTGCTGATTCAATCTGTAGGCTGATCCAGCAATCATCGAATATGCAGTTCAGCACTCAGTCCTATCCTAGAGTGGCTCCCCATATAATCACAACCCTGCATTATCGCGATATATTTTTAGATATATAATTCTTATATTAATATTATAACTCCTACTAAATTTATAGTAAATCTTATCTAAATTAACTAAAATAATAATTATAAGTTCTCTAAAGTCTAATTATAAGATCTTATTAATTAAAGTCCTTAAGAAAATTAAGAAAGATAATAAAATTATATTTATAAACTAAGATTATAAGATTATATTATTTATATTATATA